>JBAHVR010000146.1:110000-150000 GCA_036898135.1 Oncomelania hupensis
TTTATTTATTTATTTATTTTTTTATACGAATTTTGGAAACCCCCCCCAAAAAAACTAACTGATCCGCCCCTGTCTATTACCAGTTTATGCCAACCCTGAAAAAATTCAGAGTAGTAATAGTAACTGGTTTTTAATCTCATGACTCGGTGTATTGCTGTTATTTTCTCTTTTTCTTCTGTCTGTAGTAATAATAGACCCTATTAAGTGTATTGCCTTTGGCATTGCCCTTATCGAGAAAAGGATTACTGAGCAGAGGTAATAATAATTATACTAAAGTACTATTGACCACTGTAGAGGCATTTTAATATTTCATTTTCAGTTACTGTAGCGTACCCTACACCACAAAACACATTGCTATAGAACTTAACAGACTGGTTGTATGTTAATTCGTGGCGTTATTCGTACGTATGTGATTGTGTTTTTATCCTTGATGACGGATGCACAGCAGGGAGCGTCCTGGTTCCGTATATATATACTTTTTAGAGCAGCCACAATTTAGCATCAATACATTTTTTTCCCAGTACAAGTAATTGCGTTCCTATATCCTTGTTTTTTCAGTCATAGTAACTACTAAACTCACACTTTCGTCTTAAAATACTGTTACTAATAAGTAAAACAAATGCAAGAAATTTCTCACAAAGAAATTCTACACATTACTTACTACCAACAATATAGCAACTTATCATGGTTTTCCACTTTAGTGTAAGTAAGGCAACAGCTTCCTGACATGGACATCAAAGTCCAAGGCCAATCCCTCAACACAGTGCATAGCTTCAAATATTTAGGAGCCATTGTATCAGACAATGGGTCCCGACAGGAAGTCCTTTCCAGGATCGCACAAACAACTGCTGCCCTGGCAAGGTTGAAGCCAATTTGGAAAGACAGGACCATCAGTCTACATTCCAAGGTAAGGCTGCTGCGCTCCCTTGTCATCTCCATCTTCCTATAGGCTTGCGAAACATCACAGCAGATCTCCAACGAAGAATACAAAGCGTGGAGATGAGGTGCTAAAGAAGACTTCTGGGCATTTCTTATACCCAGCACATCACATCACCGACGAAGTCCGACAGACCATCACACAAGCCATTGTACAACACGATGACCTGCTCACAGTGGTGAAAAAACGGAAACTCCAATGGTATGGCCACGTCACCAGATCATCAGGTCTTGCAAAGACCATCCTGCAAGGCACAGATCAAGGAGGTAGAAGAAGAGGGAGTCCGAAAAAGAGGTGAAAGGACAACATTCGAGAATGGATTGGTTTGACACTGAGCGAAAAACTCAGGGTTTGCTGAGGACAGGGAAAGATGGAGTACGCTGGTTAAACGATCATCTGTGGTGCCCCTACGACCTCCGAGTTACGGAATAAGATAGGATAGGAAGGCTTATTTTCCTTGCAATAACACATATTAATATTTACGTTAGTCTGATGATTATAAATTGATAACAGCCGCTGTAACATAAATGTATCAACTGACTGACTGTAAGATAGTAGCATCACATCATAGGTATTACTACTAATTCTTTTCCTCCTCAAGTCATATAGAATAGAACTAAAGGAAACCCGAAAATCATTTAAGCTGCCTCATTCTGTTTTCGTCTAAAGAATTTAGACAAGGAGATGGTGGAATCGATCAGACAGTTAAAACAACAACCCCAAAACATGACAACAGCAGTTCCACACTGCCTAGCTGAGACCGGCCGAGGATTACGTCGCCCCTCTCCAAATCTGTGCTGCTGATTTGCTTCTGGTTACCAACAGATTGCAGGTGTTCTTGAGGTATTAAGTCATCGCGTTCCCCGTCCCGAACTGGAAAAAAAGGGAGAATTCAGGGTGCCACTACGTTACGTCACCCGGCGTAATGGGTAGGCTTTACGACCATTAGCAGCAGTGACAGACGAACGTAAACGTCGGCCAGTGTCAGCTGCGCAGTGTGTCGCAGCTGACAAAACATAGACAGGAGTAGTACAAAAGAAAATAATTGGTTCCGGCTGTATTTTCCCCGAGGAAGGGAAATTGGCCATTCGATCATACAGTCACGAAACGGTATTTAAAAAAATAAAATAAAATAAGGAAGCTTATTTGTGTTAAAATATAGGTACATGTAGACTATACAGTACTAAATTTAAAAAAAGGAAAACAATTTCCTGCCTGTTTACGTATTTATTTTATTTTATTTTATTTACTCATTTTATATAGCGCTTTTCCAGATCAAGAGCTGCTTAAGGCGCTGGCTGATACAGGTTTCTAATTCAATCCGCCCGAGGCGCCCACCTGCAGCATTTGGGCGCATCATCTCTCGCAAAACATAATTTCCTCCCAACCCCACCCTCCCAACTTTCCCCCTCCCCCCTAAAAAAAGTTTCATGATTAGAACGTAATAACTTATTTTTAGATCGTAAATCATAGGATCACAGTACTTTTGCTTTCAAAACTCCGGAAGAGAACTACTTATTTGAAAATCCTAAAACGCGGGATCCATACTACTTATTTAATATTTTTTGCTCATAACACGTCGATACAGTACTGTACCAATCAAAAAAGAAATCATTTATTATGTATTTAATTGTTTTCGCTAATGAAGAAAATTGTCAGTACAGTATCAAAAGCAAAGAAATTACTACTTAGTTTCTCTTAAAATAATTGATCAATGCGAGCCCTCAGGAGATCTAGGAACTTTAGTTTATATGTGTCTAGCTCTCGCAGGATGTTAAACTAAAAATAAGTGTGGAAACAGGAGAGAAAAAAACGAAAGGAAACAATTTGCCGTGTTCCGATCGATCATACTGTTACTGAAACAGTAATAAAGGACAGCATATACCGCATTCTAATTTATGATTATAAGGTGTTAATTTTTAACACAAATTATAGGTAGCCTACAAACATTACAGATTAACAGCGTATTTTCTCTCAAAACTATGCATGATAAAGTATTATTAACATAGTATCAACGGGGGAAAAAAGAAATCATTCAGCTAGGTATTCCATTATTCCCCCTAATGAAGGGAAATTGGCCACTCGACCATAGTTGAATGTCGGGACAAAGTAGGTTTTATCATCATGATTCTCTCTCTCTCTCTCTCTCTCTCTCTCTCTCTCTCTCTCTCTCTCTCTCTCTCTCTCTCTCTCTCTCTCTCTCTCTCTCTCTTTCTGCACACGTTCTGTCAAGACATAAAGAACATAATGCTTCCAGGAATCTATACAGCATATCTGAATATCTACCTCAACTTAGACGCTTGCCTCAGCAGTCCCAGGCTGTCTGTGTCACATCAATCAATACTGCCCCGAAAATAGCTGGGTTAGTAACCTGTACTTGTCACTATCATGCGTAGGTGGAATTCTAGTCGCACCGAACAGGTTATAGAAGTCTGGATACTACCGATATATACGTTATGTTGTGCCCACAAGTACAAGAAGGAGATAGGATTCTGGAGACACAGCCACTATTTTGACAGATGCACATCATCCCACGTACTGTGAAACCGTTAAGAAAAAACAGAAGAAGAAGAAGAAGAAGAAGAAAAAGAAGAAGGACAAGAACAAGAAGAACAAGACCAATAATAAGCAAGGACAAGAACAAAAAGACAAAAACGGTAACGACAACGACGACAATGTCATCGACAATACCAACACTAACAATGAGACCATTCTTACATGCAGGTCGGCATGGTGTGGATGATGCGCTGAATGATTGTGTTCATACTGCTGATGTGGCTGATATTGTTGTTGGTGGCGATCATTAGGGTGATAATGACCGTGGTGGCAGTGGGCGTGCACCCGGGTCCTCCGTTTGAAACTGAAAGGCATCTTGGAAGAACTCGCCACAACCCTCCGAGCCAAAATAAAATAGCAAACGTCTAAGACACAAAACAACAGGGGTCTCATTCAAGACAAAATCAAACACCAAAGTTAAGTTCAATGGACTAAGGTCAAACAGCAAAAGTTCAATCCCCCAAGACAAAACTAAACAGCGAAGTCCACGTATGAACGGTAAAAATATAACCGCACTGTCCACTCTCAAAGACAAAACCGAACAGCGAAGTCCTACCACGCAAAAAATCAAAGAGGAAAAGAGTCCAATAGTCCAAAGTAAATGAGAACAGAAAACTCCATACAATTCCCCAATGTAAAATCAAACATCAGAGTCCAATCCTTCAAAAGCAAATGAGAACAGCCGAGTCCAAAGCATGCTAGGAATGCTGGAAAATGACTGGTCAATTTTTAAAAAAGCGGAAAGATTATTCATACACTGTTCAATGTCGTCTGGAATACTTAAGATCTTGGGTGTGAAGGAACAGCATTCCCTGCCATCAGTTCTTGACACACTGGCTGCAAACATTTGTAAAATATCATAATATACGAGAATCAAGTTCACATGACATGAACGCTAGTATCCCAGTTTCCATAACACCATCACACTTTCTCGTAAAAGATATTATTTTCTCATTTTAAAAAAACTACAAAAATTCTCAGTGTATTTACCAACCAGTTCTGGTTACCAGTGACTAGCTGCAATGCATGTCTCAATATTACAGCTATGAAATATACTGCAGAAAGCTTCTGCAGAAATCTAGTGGATATGTGGACCTTAGAATGTTGCTGGTAAAAACGAAGACGTCGGCTTCGAAGAGCAATTCGCCTGAATTCCACAACCGCGACGATAATTTAAATAAATGTTGCCAGAAGTCGTTGAACTTCTTGTAGTCAAGATACGCTCCGCAAGCAACGGGAGATATTAATACAACTGAAGGAAAAAGAGAATAATAAAAAAATAAATAAAAAAAAAACACCCTAACGCCCATACACATAAAACTCGGCTCTCACAGAGACAGAGCAGAAACTGTAGACATTGCAAGAAATTCGAATCGATGTCAGCTATAGTAGCTTTTTAAGAAGGAATAAAATGCTTATTAGAAGAAAACTAGTCAACGTAAAATAACAAATTGTAATAGAGAAATCATCGGGTGTAATTGAGAAGGGTTGCGTAACCATCATCAGAAGACGACCGAACAACCCCGTTACTTCAACGACCCTTTGTGAGAAATTCTCTGATGCATCATTCTACAGAGTTAAGAACAAGATACGATGCATGTACATCGCCCTGGCCAGCTCAGAGCGCTGCTCAAGGCGATGCACATTCAGTTCTATCAAGCGCATAACAGTATCATTCCTAAAACCGAGTAAATAATTTGTCTCTTTTATGTATCCCTTTTTTTGTTTATTTTTTATCTTAAAGATTTTCTTTACTGGTGCTTCAATGTGTGAGAATTGCACCTTGAGCGAAGTTTTTCAAGGAAAATAATGCTATATAAAATACGACGACTACGACGACGACGACGATGATGATGATAATATGATTCTTAGACTGCTGTTCTTGTTCCTAATTAAGCTCTAGCAGACCTACAACGAAGAATACAAAGCATGGAGATGAGGTGCTACAGAAGATTTCTGGGCATTTCCTACACCCAGCGTATTATCAACGACGAAGTGCAACGGACCATCACACAAGGCATTGGACAACACGATGACATTTTCACAATGGTGAAGAAAAAGAAACCTCGATGGTATGGCCACGTCATCAGAACATCGGTCCTTGCAAATACCTTCCTGCAAGGCACGGTGCAAAGAGGCAGAAGAAGAGGGAGACAAAAAAGAGGTGGGAAAACAACACACGAGAATGGACTGGTTTGATACTGAGCGAAGCCATGAGGACTGCTGAGGAAAGAGAAAGATGGAGTACGCTGGTTAAACGATCATCTGTGGTGCCCCAATGACTCGTTTTACGGGATCGGATAGGATAGTATAGGGTAGGATAGGAGGCGTTTAGATTATGGATTTGAATAGCGCCCTTACAAGCTCAGAGAGCTCAAAGCTCTGGCCATGCAATCAGGCCCAACATGCTAAACAACAATTTTGTTGATGCCAATATCGAACCCGCGTCCCCAAGACGCATCCTTGCTGCAATTTGGTGCAGTGTCTACCGCCACGAACCATTAAGACATTTCATGCCTCTGATGTAAGGTCTTTTTTAAGAGATTTTCTGATCGTTGGTAAAGCAAGCGGTTCTTCCAGAAACATTTTTTTTTAAAAAGATACAACCTCCCAAAGACTCATTATTTTGCAGTGAAACAACGACGATTTCCATCAACATCCTGCTTTTCCAAATTGTCTTTTCCAACACAATTCCCCATTTATCCATAAATGGTCGTGTGCTTTAGTTTCCGTCACAAACGACTTCCGCGAGAGCGCGCGCGCACACACACGCACACACACCCACACACAAAGAGATAACACTGACAGAAAACAAGACTAGTCCCATTTATTTTTCGACCGAAAAAAAACGGTCAGGTGCAAGTTTGAACGTGTGTGCCTTGAAGACTCTCTGCAAAGGTATGTGACACAGAGCGTTTTACATTCATGCTAAAAACACCCAGCGGCTCTTACGGCTGACCCGTTGAACAACACTATGCGGTAATCGAGATCCAGATCCAGACCCATATCCACCCACGTGGGCCCCAAAGCACACACCCTGTAGCTATTTCTTCCCCTAAGCAAAGTTGATAGGACCACGTTGCAAGCCTGATAGGATCGAAACACTCTTGACAGGGAACTTCTACGATTCTAAACAGGATTGACTGATCGGAAGGCATCTGCGCCGTAAAAAAATAAAATAATAATAATAATAATAATACAGGATGCTATGTACGCGCCTTTTCCCAAGGCTCAAAGCGCGGCGATCTATACCAACATACACGCTCACCTGTCTCATTTACCCTCACACACACCAAATACAGATACATCACTCAAACAGGTGGTTCACGAAGAAAGAAGAAGAAGAAGAACAACAACAACAACAACAACAACAACAACAACAATAACAACAGCAGCAGCAGCAACAAAAAGTTGATTATGATAATGATGATGATAATGATGATGATGATGATGATGATGATGATGATGATGATGATGATGACGTCGAAAACGACGACAACAACAACGACGACGACGACGACTACAATAACAACGGCGACGACGACGACGAAGAAGAAGAAGAACAACAACAACAAAGAACAACAAGAAGAAGAGCGTGCTATACCACAGTTACAGTATAGATAAAGACTTGCAGCTCCTGGGATATCGAGATCTGACCTGACTTTCTTTTTTGTTTGTGCATCTGTAGGATCACATATTAGATAATCTGCCATAATTAATTAATTGTGTCGCGTGATCTTCCTGCTGCAGCAACCAGATATGCTGTACAAGTCCTCTCACACTAAACACACTCTTAATAAACGTAGAAACTACACTAGTCAAATACTCTGGATAAATGCGCAGTTCGTTGCAGATGCACCCGACCCATTGCGAAAAAGAGGGGTGCGTTTTTGTAGTAACAGTAACAAAGCATAATACTATACTTCATGTATTCACAGAGAGAGAGAGAGAGAGAGAGAGAGAGAGAGAGAGAGAGAGAGAGAGAGGGACAGACAGAGAGTGAGAGAGAGGGACAGACAGACATAGATAGAGAGTGAGAGACAGACAGAAAGTCACACAGTAAAAGCCCACTAATAGCTTTAGATTGTGGTGTATCACACTAACACAATACTGGCCAAGGTTGTGATCCTATGTCAAACAGGCTCTAGGCAACATCGGACAAAAACCAAAAGTAGGCGAGAAAGAACCCGATAGCTAGCAGGACTGTGCAGAACCAAGCTAAAACGTTGCATTCACTGCACTCACCAAGCTTGCTGCCGGGCCTAACATGGTTAATATTTAGAACGAAGGCTCTGATCTCGCCTACAGCACAATATAATTGTACATTATACCGTACACATATTACA
Organism: Oncomelania hupensis; assembly: GCA_036898135.1. Lineage (NCBI taxonomy): Eukaryota > Metazoa > Mollusca > Gastropoda > Littorinimorpha > Pomatiopsidae > Oncomelania > Oncomelania hupensis. Next base: position 117,840 of record JBAHVR010000146.1, read on the forward strand.
CATTTTGAATACTAGCAGGTCCTGGTTTTATTCCATACAGCGAAATATAGAGAAAATGTATATATATAGGAAGATTTCTTTTAAGCACGCACACTTTAGCAGACGAAATATTACTGGGATGTTCTGTATACCGCTAAACAACGCCTGCAATATGCACAACATGCAGTGGGCATTTAAAGAGTACATAGTGACAAACGGGTCGTGATCCCGTCTGAAAGCAAATGTGGATAAACTCGATATATAGATAAAAACGGTAAATATACGATAGCTGTATTGTGCTGTGCAAAGTCTGGATAACGTCTGTCATGACGTGCAAAGCAGGCAATCGGACACTGCAAGAGCTAACAATGAGAACGAAGGTCGCGATCCCATCTCAAAGCGCACTGAACAGCGATAAAAATCCCGTCGTAGACGAGAGAATACGATAGCTGGATTGAAGGTAAACAACTAGCACGCGCATCACATCAATCATCAGTTATTAGGCCCAACCCTGGCACTGAAAACACAGTAACTCAGGTAGCACGAGAATGACCTCATTCATTAGCCGAGTCCAAATGTAAAGACTGTGTCAACTAGTTGTCATCACCTTCGTAGGGGTTGTTATTTTTGTTGTTGTTGTCAAACAGGAGCATAAATGGCGGCATCGGCGACAAGAAGATGATGAGGCGTTATCTGTTTTTATCACTGCCACTGACTGACTGCTTAATATTGCTGTTTCGTTATTGTGTTCGTCGACGTCGACGCCCTTTCATCACCAACTGTACAATTACATATGAGAACGAGTAAATAAAATACCTAACATAGGCTTACATTATTATTTTGATTTCAGTTTGTAACAGTTCAGCAAGATTCTCTATTAGTACTAGGCCAATGTGTTATTATCACGGACCTTTATTACGTAATTCTTCGGTTTTACATCGAACTACACCGCGTTACGCGTGTGTTTGTGTGTACTGCTAGCCCTGGACAGAGCGACCTTTGGCCTTGACCCCTCGACCTCACCTCTGCATACGGTTTTCGCGGTGGCTCATGGGTGTGGTTCTGTCTGTCGTGCTTGCATGCAGTATGTTGGCTCGTGTGCGAACTGTGCGTGCGTGTGTGTGTGCGTGTGTGCGCGAAAGCTTTTGGGTTCTAGCCTATTATAGATATGCGTTTTAAGGAAAAGCTCGTATAATTTTTAGAAAAGTTGTATAGTAACATAGTCACTTGAACAGTAATTCTGTAGCCCACTGCCTGTCTTAGCTTGCTAAATGTGTGCGTGTGTGTGTGTGTGGGTGTGTGTGTGTAGGTTTGTTTGTGTGTGCGTGCGTGTTATCTCGATTTCCGAGACATATTCCTGGTGTTTTATCTTGGCAATAAAATTATTTGACTTGACTTGACTTGACTTGGTTATTATTACTCTTCTGTTGTTTTCTTCAAATCCTCTCCCTGATTCCTATCCCATTTCCCCCACTCCACGTTATCTGCTCTTTCTCACCTTCCATTTTTCTTAAGGCTGCTGGGCCATAGAACTTCACGCTACACGTTTCATGCTCTGGGTCATAGAACTTCACGCTACACGTTTCATGCTCTGGGCCATAGAACTTCACGCTACACGTTTCATGCTCTGGGCCATAGAACTTCACGCTACACGTTTCATGCTCTGGGTCATAGAACTTCACGCTACACGTTTCATGCTCTGGGCCATAGAACTTCACGCTACACGGTATACGTAGGCCTACAAGTTCTGAGATAAGACTGCCACCTTTTGGTTGACTGTGCTATGAATTACAGTTAAAAAATCGTATAAAAGTTACCTTTGGGTGTATTCAGAAGCTTTTTCAAATCGTCCCAAACTTGTGCTTTCTGGTCTTTATCTTTGTAATCAGACACACGTGGATCCCAGAGAAGGGGCCTTGCCCGGACCAACTCGATCAAGTTTACTCTATTGTCATCCATTTTACAGTTAGATCTACTTTCTGGTGTCCCAAGGTGAACTGTAACTGGTAAAAATGGTCTACTGACCACTTTGGTAAGCTAAAACGTGAACTTCACGCATCGAAAAAAGTGGGCATGCTCACTTTTCTCTTCACGCGTGAAGCGTGTGGCGTGTAGCGTGAGGTTCTATGGCCCAGCAGCCCAAGGCGCGCGCGTGTTGGTGTGGGTGTGTGCGCGCGCATATCTTGATTATATTGTCACAATATAATGTTACTGTTATAAAATGTTATTTCAGTCCCACCGCCGTAGCTCAGCGGTAGAGCGTTCGCCTGGCACACCTGATGATCCAGGTTTGAGTCCCGTGGTGGGCATGACAAAAGTGGCCCTTTTCCACTGTTCGTATTTGCAGTATGATTGCTCTTGCGGTTCAGTGTCGATTTAGGTCGCTACCACCTCTTCCCGATGATCGTATTGCCAATAGTAGGTGTTCCCTCGTTGGGGTGCCGGGGGTTCCAGTATAGATAGTATCCCCGCTTTCTGGAAATTTAGTGCTTTAAATTACCACTGTCGCTGTCTTTCTCATTTGTTCTTTCTCATTCCTGCTCTGTCCTATCAATCTGTTATACTATCTTCTTCTTTGCTAGACCAGTCACCTACATTTTTTCTTGAAAACTCTTCCGGGACAAGACTCCTTATTTGTGTGTGAGGTCTGTTGGATTAGCTTGGGACTATTGGACGCTTTCTGCCAGGTGGTCATTAGGGCTTCCTATGATGTTATTATTTAGCAATGTAGGCATTTTATATGTATGTGTTTTGTTGATAATTTATAATGATGTTTGTATTCCATTTTGTTTTTGTAAACGGGGGTTCGATAAATTAGAGTACAGCCTCAGCGTCCCCTGCGTGGGATGTCTTTATTGTAAAATGACTGGCTGGTGGAGAGCTTTCAGTTTTACCACTAGGGTTGTTTCAGCAGATCTTTTATGCGGATCAGGGGTTGTCCGGTCCTGATTTGGCTCGGAAGAGTTCGCTGGACCTAAAGCAATAATCATGTAATATAATCTAATGTAATAGTAGAAGTAGACGTTAAACTTCAATGGTTATTCAAATGTTACTTTGTCATACTAACTACTAAGTGTTATTGTTCAAGTCCCAGTCTCTTATGAAATAAAAACTCTTATCATACTCATCTTCTTTTTCCCTTCCCCCCCTCGCCCCCCCTCTCTTCCCTTTCTTTCCTTATTTTCTGTCTTCCTTCCTTCCCTTCTTCTTCCTCCTCTTATTTGTCTTCTTTTCTCTTACTCCGACTGCTTCTTCTGGGTCCTATGCCTAGTGGACCAAAACATTGGCAACATTTTCAGTACAACTTATTTTATTATCAGTATTATCAGTATAATATTATTATTTATCAGTACAACTTATGTTAATCTGATGAATAAAAATTAATACAACAACAACAACAACAACATTTTCAAGCCACGTTCATTTGAGAGAGAGAGAGAAAAAAAACATTGTGCAAAGAGTAGGCGAAGGCAAACATTGTTCCAGTTCTTTCTAGTAAAAAGAGACAGGGTGTGGCCACATGAACGTGTCTCCCAGACAAAGTAGAACAAGGCGACACGATATAAATAAACTATAACAGAAATAAAAACGGGAGCGAAAAATTCCAGAGAGAGAGAGAAATAGAGAGAGAGAGAGAGAGAGAGAGAGAGAGAGAGAGAGAGAGAGAGAGAGAGAGAGAGAGAGTAAGCAATTAATTGACAGAAGAAAAATAAAATTTTAATATTAATTTTAATTATTAACGTCAAAGAAAAGAGACAAACAGGACAGACATAGATTTGAACCAAATTCTGGAAAGATGGGTGGTTTTTGCCTGGCAGTGCAAGGTCGAACTAGCGGAGCTACCCAGGATTGCAATTGAAATCAACCTTTCGGTTGATCCGGAAGGTTTGATGGAGGACAGAGCTGAAACTGTAGGCGAGAAACTGTGTTCGTTTTCACAGAATGTCAGCCCAAACAGTTAGACAACTCTGGCAAAACATGCGGGCAAGCCGGCCAATGTTGTTTCCCCTCGTATTTCCGAGTATGGCGACCTTTCATAAGACATGTTCTCTAAAGAAACTTGCACAGTTTCACCCCAAATCGAAGTGCACTGTGTGTTAATTCATATGCAAACAGTAACTAGCTTCGTAAGCATAGGCATCGCGAGTCGATGCAAGTTGCTTGCGTTACCCTTTTCTTCCTCTTTCACGGCGCCGCGGCTGCTGTGCTTTCCGCAGAGAATGCCAACCGAACGGCTCGGGTAACAACGATGCTTCAAAATCAACGAAAAACGTAAATACAGACAATTTTTCTTCTTTAAAAAAATGTTTTCTGTTCTACCATATTTCCGTTACCCGCTAACGTAGACCTATATTGCTTTATGTATTATGGAAGAGAAACCACCATAGCAAAAGGAGACAAACAAGGGGAGCGAAGCTTTTTGGAGTAAGAAAGTAGTCTCGCTTGGTACCAAACCCCTTCATTCTATCTCATACATGGGAAACATTGCACAATTACAATAAAGGCACATAAAATAACTCCTACATTCGTTTTGCAATATAATGCTATCCCTTCACTTGGCTTGCAATATGTGCATTATACTGAAATACAATAATCCGAAACCCATCTTTCTAAAACATAAACTTTGTGGACGTAGCCCGCATCGATCTGCCTTTCGTTAGCAAAACGTGACATTCAAAGCAAAAATAATCATATCACTGTTACCGTTACTGTTTTTTTTCCAACTGGAATCGTTCACGCTGGCCTTGGAAGGTTAAAGGTCGCCATAACATCGTCATCATCAGTCCCACACCTGGTCGGGCTGTTGCGAGACATGAAGGATGCTGACGCCGAGAGTTATTACCACCTTGGTCTGCCTATCCTGTCCTGTCCCGTAACTCGGAGGTCGTAGGGGCACCACAGATGATCGTTTAACCAGCGTACTCCATCTTTCCCTGTCCTCAGCAACCCTGATTGGTCTGCCTGCAGCTGTTTTCCGAAGGCGTGACATTTTCGGCGAAGTTCACAATCCTTGCGATTGGGCTATCTTCTTTCTTGGATTTTAAATTTTTAACGTATTTACCCCCAGCCCGTTGTGAACATGATTGAAATGAAGAATAAAATGATGACACAGGTGGGGAGAAAACAAGAAAGGTATATAGACAAACAGAAGATAGATATGATTAGATAGAAAACAACCAGAAAGGAAGAAAGAGAGAAAGAGAAAGAAGTGGGTGAAGAAAAGAGACAAACAAAATGGCTCGAGAGAACGGACATTAAAACACAAATGATAGAAAAACAAAAGAAAGTGAGTTTGAATGAACGAAAGAAAGAAAGGAAGTAAGTGAAAGATAAATGAAAGAAAGAAAAAGAAGAAAAAAAGGAAAGGAAAGAAGAAAGAAAAAAATTAAGAAGAAAGAAAGAAAGAAAAAGAAGAAAATAAGAAAGAAGGAAAAGAAAAAAAAAGAAGAAAGGAAACAACAAAGAAAGAAAGGTTAAAAAAAATTTGGGTGAAGAGACTTCATCGTTAAAAAATAATGAATAAATAACTAAATTAAACATACATGCGGTGAACATATATTGCTTTAACAAAATAGGCACGCGCGCAACTATTGCTGTTAACACTTTATCCATTGCACGGTCGCATATTGTCGCATAATATGGGACACTTTTCAACGACACAAGACACGTGACACGGAGATTTTCTGGACGAAAACTGGAATATGACGCATCATTGCTTTGCATTGACTCTACACCTAGCCTACAGCGTGGCCGAGACTGGACGATGGTCCTGATTTGGCTCTGAAGAGTCCGCTGGACCTAAAGCAATAATCATGTAATGTAATGTAATGAGACTGGACGAGGCCAATAACCTCTCCATAAAAAAACATTTTTATTTAAAAAAAAAAAAAAACACACCCTTCCCAATTCGAAAGCTTTGTCTACTTTTGGCATAAACGGTTGCCAGTTCCAGATGGCGCAAAAAAAACAACAAAAAAACAACAACATCGGGAACTGGTTCAGAACAAGCTAGAGCGCATCCTGTCAGATGCTCTTGCAGATCATGAAGACACAGTCAGCATAGGGGGTAAAGCAATCTCTAAACTCCGTTCTGAATAGATTGGCTGGAGAGGAACACGAACTTGAACAGCTAGTACAGAGGCTTGACCCCACCTTAAGAGCCCACGGAATGGAAATAAATACAGAGAAGACCAAAATGGTGACAAACAACACCAATGGCTTCAACATGAACATCAAAGTCCAAGGCCAGTCCCTCAACACAGTGCATAGCTTCAAATATTTAGGAGCCATTGTATCAGACAATGGGTCCCGACAGGAAGTCCTCTCCAAGATCGCACAAACAACTGCTGCCCTGACAAAGTTGAAGCCCATTTGGAAAGACAGGACCATCAGTCTACATTCCAAAGTAAGGCTGCTGCGCTCCCTTGTCATCTCCATCTTCGTATACGCTTGCGAAATATGGACCCTCACAGTACAGCAGATTTACAACGAAGAATACAAAGCATAGAGATGAGGTGCTACAGAAGACTTCTGGGCATTTCCTATATCCAGAACATCACCAACAACGAAGTCCGACAGACCATCACACAAGGCATTGTACAACAGGATGACATGCTCACAGTGATGAATAAACGGAAACTCCGATGGTATGGCCACGTCACCAGAGCATCAGGCCTTGCAAAGACCATCATGCAGGGAACGGTGCAAGGAGACAGAAGGCGAGGGAGATCGAAGAAGAGATGGGAGGACAACGTTCGAGAATGGACTGGCTTGACACTGAGCGAGGCCATGAAGACTGCGGATGACAGAGAAAGATGGAGTACGGGATAGGATAGGACGGGATGGGACAGGATAGGATAGGATATACAAGGTATACGGTTGGTTAACCCTACATTCGCATTGCTATCACATTACACAACGATATAGTGGGCTTTCGTGGCTCAAACCAACCAGTAAAAATTGAATTTTCCAGCTTGATTCTGACAGGGGAGTGATTGCCCCTGATCAACGGTACACCAAGACTAATGCCACAGCCGTGTGACCGTTGACTCCATTTCTGAGTAAACTGCGAACCTTGAAGAGTGTTTCTTTAGTGTCTGGGCTAGCGTATGGTCTATTTTATCAACCTAAAACCAAAAATCAAACGGAGCAATGTTTGTTTTTATTATAAAAAAAGGTCTCTCTCTTACCGGCTTTGGAAGATGCTATCTGAATGTTGGCTAGAGATGGCTAATAATAGGCACAAGAACTATGGAACTTATTCTTTTAAATAATAACAAAACTTTCGAAAGATTTGTTTTTTGTTTTGTTGTAAGCTTATTTTTTGTCAGTGGGGCAACATTCACTGTGAATGTTAAAAAAAATCTGTCGAGGGGGCGTGGTCGAAGCGGGTCCCTTTAATCGTTCTCCCGTGTTCACACACACACACACCCACACACACACACACACACACACACACACACACACACACCCACACCCCCCCCCCCCCCACACACACACACACACGCATCTCCAATGGCATAACACCACCCTAGGTTCCGCACATACGCAGTGTTGCGCACACTTGCACATATTACAAACACGCAGGCACAGACACAACGCAGACACAAACAAGCAGACTCTCTCTCTCTCTCTCTCTCTCTCTCTCTCTCTCTCTCTCTCTCTCTCTCTCTCTCTCTCTCTCTCTCTCTCTCTCTCTCTCAGTAAAACAACTTCCTCGCCAAGAGAATGTTTAGTACGCACTTCTGAAATAATTACCACCCTAATTTCTAAAACAAACAAAAGACACTCGTGTGTCTGTCGATAGGCTGGATTCATAGGCACTAGAACAAGCACATTCAGGACCATTCAGATAAATGTGGTAAAGTTCAAGTGCTTGTACAAGTGTGTCCGGGGACGTTAATCTACATGCCTGCCTGCTTTTAAATGAAAGGCACTTTATAAGAGTCTCATTATGTCCTGTCACTGGTGTAAGGGCCGAGGCCAGAGTGCATAATATTAATAATAATAATAATAATAATAAAAATAATAATAATAATAATAATAATAATAATAATAATAATAATAATAATAACAGTAGTAGTAGTAGTAGTAGTAGTAGTAGTAGTAGTAGCAGTAGTAGTAATAGTAGTAGTAGGTAGGTAGGTAGTTAGTTAGTTAGTTAGTTCGTTAGTTTGTTAGTTTAGTTAATCATTGTGTATAGGGTTTAGTGAATTGCAAAGAGCCAAATCAGGACCACAACTTGGTTGAAAGAGGACCCGACCCCGATCCGACACTGAACGCACTCCATTAGCCGGTCACTTTACAATAAAGGCATCCCATGCAGGGGACGCTGAGGCTAGTCTCTAACTGATCGAACCCCCTTTTACAAAAACAAAATACAATATAAACATCATTATAAAATATTAACTAAACAAATGCATATAAAAATGCCTACATTGCTAAATTAATAATATCATAGAAAGCCTTAGTGACCATTTGGCAGTAGCGTCCAAAAGCCCCACGCTGACCCAACAGACCCCAAACACAAATGAGTTTTGGCAGACGGGGATAACCATCCCAAGGAAAGAGAGTGTAGGGACCTAAATCAACCCTGAACCACCAGAGCAATGCTAAGATGGACAGTGAAAATGGCTACTTTTAGCTTACCCACCACGGCATTCGAACGTGACCAAGCCGGCGCTCTATCACTGAGGTACAATGGTGGTAGGTAACATTATTATTATTATTATTATTATTATTATTATTATTATTATTATTATTATTATTATTATTATTATTATTGAGGAGTTTTATAGCGCACTTATCTCGCCGTACTTGACCAGACTCTAGGCGCTGGCCGATACAGGATCTAACTCAAACCGCCCGAGACGCCCACCCGTAGCCTTTGGGCGCATGGTCTGACGCCCGAACAACTGAGCACTATCCTGGCCAGTCAGGGATGGGGGAGAAGGACCAAGTGCATGCTGGGTGTGTTCTGGTTACCGGCACTCACCCGTTTAGGACATGAGCGTCAGGATCTTTAAAGTCCGTTATGATGAAATGTATGCGACACACAGACTAGACCTCGGTTTATACTCTCATCCGAAGGAGTAGGAAACGGGGGTAAAGTGTCTTTCCCAGGGACACAACACAATGGCCCGGACAGGGCTCGAACCAGGGACCTTCAGATCCGCAAGCCAAATCACTACCATTAGACCACCGTGCCTAACATGTACGGTTTTGATCTCAGACTAGTACAATAGCACTGATAACCAATCAGTGAACTGTAGCAAGTTTATCGCGCATAATGAGAAGAATACACAGTAGTTACACAGTACGCACCGACATCCCTGTGTTCTGGATGTCGGTGTGATGCCTGAGCTAATAAATATGATTGATCATTTACAATTCCGGTGTACTCTGAAAGGTTAGAATGCGTGTTCGTGACTACGAACCTTTGCAAAACACTGTAAATTAATATTCTAAGATTGCCTTGTCGTCGCAATGTCAACAATATACTAGAATGACAAACGCGATCCAGAATTCGCCCTGTTTTCTCTGTAACTGCAAATTCATACAGTATAATAATTATGTTGATCACGCTGCAAGTTAGGATTGAACACGTCATCCAAGACGTCTGCTTGCTGCAATCTGGGGCACCGTGTCTCGCCATGCATGAATCACTAAGTCACTAAGTTACTTTTAATGTTATAGGGTGAAAAATTGTTAAACCTCGAAGAAAAAAAGGAGGAAGAAGAAGAAGATGAAGAAGATGAAGAAGAATACAGAATCTTTATTGTCCCCACAAACACCTGCAAGGAAATTCTTGATGCAGTGTCCATCTGCATACAAAATCTCAAGCAAGAAAACCATAACATCAACACTAAACTGAAAATAAATAATGATATTTACAGTGATCAAGATTAAGAGGAAGAAGAAGAAGAAGAAGAAGAAGAAGAAGAAGAAGGAATAGGAAAGAAGGAAGGATGGAGAAAGAAAGATATAAAGAAAAAAAAGGAAAAAAAGAATAGAAAGAAAGAAAAAGACAGGAAAGAAAGACAGAAAGAAAGAAAGAACGAACGAACGAAATATGGATAAAGAAAATCTCCTGCCTACCAGTGCGGAAACGAATGTAGTAGTTGACAGCATTTCTCTTTCAAAGAATAATAAAATTACATTTGTTAATGCCCCAAAAATTAATTCAAAATAAATTAAAACAAACGAAGCAAAAAACTGCGTAAAATAAAATCAAAATTATTCTTCAACCATAAAACAAATGGCGGACTTGTTAAATGGCTAATAAAATATACTATCTATGCTTCATCATGTGTATGCTATATGCACCAACCCGCTTCAAATTTTCAGCAAAGATAAAATCGAAATTAATTCAAAACTAACCAACAAATACACTGCTAAAACATAGATCACAACTTTTCTCTATTTTACTGCCAGAATGCAACAGACAAGCGTGGCATGTTAATAGTTCAAAAAGGCCATGAAGCTCCATCAAGTTTATTTTACGTTCATGACCACGTTTCAATATTTGAGCACAGCCAAAGGGAGATTACATTAACAAAAGAATCAAGAAACTGTCTAACAAAGCATACTCTCTCTGCTGCAATTACAGGCAGCCAGGTTAACATATATAAACACACACACACAGTCACACACACACACACACCTTAAGCTTCAACAAATGTATATATGTGCAAAACAGCACTTTAATCTTTCAGCACAAAAGACTAATGCCGATGAAATGTAAAAACAAACGAACCAATGAAGAGTTTAAATAAAACACTGTTAAATATCTATGCCAGAATTCAACAGACAGCCTGGTTAACAGTCTTATAAAATACCGTACGCTACATCATATTTTGTCATTAGGGCATGACTATCCTTTACTCTTTGAATCTCTTGGCTTAACTCTAATTGTCCTTTATACACCACGTCGTGTCTTTGGACGTGAAACATGATTGTACTACTACTACTACCGCTGCTGCTGCTGCTGCTACTGCTACTGCTACTGCTACTACTACTACTACAATCTGTCATGCAAAGACAAATGCCGATGAAATTTAAAAACAAAACACAAAACGAGACCATTATCCGAATAAATAAATCACATTATTTTTGCTTGCCAGAATGCACTTAGCGGCCATGTTAATGGTTCATAAACACATGTGGCTGTCAAGGACAGGTATTACAGTTATTCGGGTCCGATGACATTATATTATTGTTATTTTGTTTTCTTGTAAGAAGATACTGGTAGCGGCTGTGAGAGCTACATTTTGATTGGTTGATCTGAACACACGACAGCTCACTAATGTACATTTTAAAAATCTAATTCTTTTCTGGACTCTACTTGAGATAAATGGTGCGGACGTCCCTCAGCTGTGTCTGCAGGCATAATTATATTGTCTATTAGTTTAAAATGTTGTATTATCAATGTATCAGTATTATTAAATAATGATATTGTATTGGTTATGTAATAAAATTATTTATAATATAATAATTTTTAAATTTAGTGTGAAGGATGGAGCGGTGAGGAGGTGACCATGGTGGTTCGCTGTAATTGGGAATAACGAATCGAATTCGGATAATGAACTGATTTGAAGTTGAAACTACAATTGTAGTGTAAAGCATGTATTCCATTTGTATGAATGAAATTAATTGGTGTCATTGACGTAATAATTGGTTGTTATAATTAGTTGTGGAATTTTTGTTTATGTTGGTGAACTGTATTCGATATGAATGAAATTGATTGTGCGGCACTGGTCCCGTCACAGGGGATAGAGAGGGGTAAACGTAATGGCCCAAAGAAAGTACGTATCTAAAAACTTAGTTCTCGTTAACTCCTTTGTCTCTTTAATGGAGAGGTCCTGAAGAATAAGAAGAAGACGAGCAAGAATAAGAAGAAGAAGGGGAAGAAGGAAGAAGAAGGGGAAGAAGGAAGAAGAAGAGGAGGAAGAAGAGGAAAGAAAAGCCGGAGGAAAAAGAAAAAGAATGAAGACGGAGTAGGTCGAAGAAGAGGACGCAGAAGAAAATGCAAACGGAGGAGAGGATACAGAAGAGAGGAGAACGACGGAGAGAGAAGGAGACGGAGAAGAGGAGGATGAGTAATAGAGTAAGAGATTGAGGAGAGGAGGACGAGTAATAGAGTAAGAGATTGAGGAGAGGAGGACGAGTAATAGAGTAAGAGATTGATGAGAGGAGGGCGAGTAATAGAGTAAGGGATTGAGGAGAGGAGGACGAGTAATAGAGTAAGAGATTGAGGAGAGGAGGGCGAGTAATAGAGTAAGAGATTGAGGAGAGGAGGACGAGTAATAGAATAGAGAAAGAGATTGAGGAGAGGAGGACGAGTAATAGAGTAAGAGATTGAGGAGAGGAGGGCGAGTAATAGAGTAAGAGATTGAGGAGAGGAGGACGAGTAATAGAATAGAGAAAGAGATTGAGGAGAGGAGGACGAGTAATAGAGTAAGAGATTGAGGAGAGGAGGACGAGTAATAGAGTAAGAGATTGATGAGAGGAGGGCGAGTAATAGAGTAAGAGATTGAGGAGAGGAGGACGAGTAATAGAGTAAGAGATTGAGGAGAGGAGGGCGAGTAATAGAGTAAGAGATTGAGGAGAGGAGGACGAGTAAAAGAATAGAGAAAGAGATTGAGGAGAGGAGGACGAGGATGAGAGACGGAGAGGAGGACGAGGATGAGAGACGGAGAGGAGGACGAGGAAGAGAGACTGAGAGGAGGATGAGAAAGTTGATGAGACTAAGGAGGCAGAAAAAGAATACGACGTAGAGGCATAAGAGACTAAAGAACGAGTCATCGCTGTATCTGACAATACCCGGTCGAATGGGAACTTAACTACGGTACACATAGCTGTAGTTTCTTTACTCTGGCGTTGGTGATTAGGAGTGTGAGTTATTTATATAATTCTTTCAACGGATTTATTCTGCAACACTTGACGTGAATAGAAGCGATTCAATTTATTCCATTTCATTCTTTAAGTTGTGTATTTGTTGACAGTATAGTGTTATGTTTATTTTTTTAACAGTGGGTGTAACGATTAGTTTATTGTTACGAGTTAGAGAAGTTGTGAGACGGGAGAACACGCAGGTTCACGCATTCAAGCATGCAAAGTATTGAAATCCCCCTTTTCGTTACAATAACCTGTCTTGAGGGTTAAGTCCCTCATAATATGAGGGATAGCCCTGGTTTTGTCATGGCCGGTAACATATTATTGTAAACCCCAACAAGGCTGCTTGCCTAAAAATACAAGAGTTTAACTGCATGAAAACAGCACGTTAAAACCTAGCTTCTATGGAGAGACACAGAAGGAGGAAATTGAAACATTACAATTTTTTTAATGTCAACGCCTGAAAAAATAAATATTAAGAACATCTCACAGTCGATCAAATTTAGGCATCCCACTTTTAAAATAACTTTAATAAAAACAATTAAAAAGCAACTGTGTTTTAAAATTAAACTTGTAGGGATACTGGAAAGAATAAAAGTTGGGATAGGGGAGGATGAGGAATGAAAGAGGAGGGAGAATTAAACTATTCTGATACATCAGTGTTAAAAACTAAATCTAACATTGCATCAAGGTTATGCATTCCGGTCTCAAATCAGCAGAAAAACGTTGTGTTCTTTTCAATATCGAAGCCACCAAACATTTTGGACATGTACATAAATGGCAATTAATTAAACATCAAGCCAAATTTAACAAGCCGCAGGTTGCTATACTATATCGCTTACTCCGGTAAGCCCGTCTAAAATCAATTGCGTTTCCAATCCGAGCTAACAAATATTTTGGACATGCAGAGCATATGAAACGAACTTTGTTTTTCATCATGTAATCCTGATAGATGTTCCAATGTTTTCACCATCCCGTCTAGAATAAACAGTAAAACAGAACATGAGTGTTAAGCATTTACCTATCTGAAAGTTTAAAGGACCGTTCTATTTTCCTTGCGTAATGCACTCCCACCTAAAATCAAAAGCCAAACTCAAATTTGCTGTTTAAAACGAAGATACAACAAATTCTGCATATAGAGGAGGTAAAAGAAGATATTGGTCCACATGCATCAGAGGGGATTAAACACTGATCAACATAATAATTATGAACGACAAAGCCAAACTGAGTATTCAGCGACTGATGAGGCATGCGCCTGAAAGCATCAGACTGCAGCCGCATGCCTTTTCAGCAAGTCAATGAGAAACAAAACTGTGTAATATAATTATATAGGCTTATACATGCGTATGTACCTGTGTGGCCCTCCTAGCTCGCGTAGCCCCTGCAGCAGCAGCCGTAGCGGGAGAGACGGAGGCTCGCCGGGTGTAATGGGCCTCATAGTTGTTAGCCCAGGGCTCGCTAAAGGTCCGGGGCACCAGGCCGCTTTTGCAATTTGCGCGACAGTCAGGATCACAACAAACGGAGTAGGAAGAGTGCGATTTGTGAGGGGGAATATCCAGCGAGTGTCCAGCGTGGTGGTGGAAACCCACATTGGGCTTCGGGGAGGGTCGGGTGGGAGACGAGTGCACCGAAGACGGTTTGTTACTGGAAGAGCAGCTGTAGAGCCTGGGCAGACCCAGAGAGGCGAACGATTCCGAGTTATGTCTGGGTCCCCTGGACTCCCCGCTGTTGGCTGGAGGTCCATCTCTGGGTGATCCCGTAGGAGGTAAGGGCGAGGCGGCAGAAGAGAGCAGAGGAAAGAAAGGTATAAGAGGGATGGCCGAATATCGTCTTTCGGGTGGAAGGTGTTTTTCGTTGTTTGAATTTGTGTTACTACCATCGGGTCGATCGCAGTCTCCACTTTTGCGACCGTTGTCTGGCAGTGGAGTGGCGATGATAGTGGTAGCGTTTCCATAGCTAGACGGCACATTCTGCACGGGATCGCCTGGTGAGTCAACACTGTCACCAAAATAAGGAGCAAGAGGGATATAACCACCACCACCACCTCCTTCTCCACCACCACCACCACCTCTACAGTCTAATGAGGTAGACGTCAGGAAGCACGGGGAAGAGCATGATGATAATTCTGCCGGTGACGTCTGGTCATTGTCTGGCAGCTTGTCGGTGAGACGCTGCTTGAGGAGGTCAGCGAAGCCCTGTCTCATTGTGGCTAGCAGCTCGCACCAGGCGATCTTGGGCATTGGGCCGTTGGACTTCAACTCTTTCCCTCGCCAGCTTAGCGCCACTCACATTCAACACAGGCCTACGACACATCACCAAAGCTGTACACACAAAAGCCGCATAAACCAGCAGGCGCACGTACGTTTTATGCCAAATCCGCGTAGGATACTACGCCTTACTCCTGAGGATATAGTCTAGTTTACATTAAACGGGTTATTCCTTGTGGATGTGACACGTTACACACTATAGACTATCCAAACCGCACGCATGTATGCCTTCAGCCAAATCCAGCTGTAACACCCAAAGCTGTAATTCAGAAGAGAAATTATTATACTTTTGGAATCCACACACTTCTATGCACAAGCGTAGCAAACTCTATTCAGACAATCTGCGGTGCACTACCTTACAAAACACTATCCAGATGAACTGGAACAGCAAAACTTTCCACCAACACGGTAATAATGGTAACACTGGCAAAAATACAACAGGAAAAAAATTAACAAAATGTTTAAGCGGATCCAAGACTAATCTCCTCCTACATCACTGTATGCTTGCCTTGGCAATGCTTCGAAGTTCATTGCTTTGCTATTTCTATGCTGTGAACTGATTGGAAAACGGTGTCTTAATGCCGCTATATAGCTTCGAAAACAAAAGCGCCATCCAGACAGGTTTTGCAAGTCGGGTGGCAAGCAAAAAGAAAGGAATATATCAATAGTGTATAGAGCCTACAGCCTACTTCACTTCATGTTCACTTCAGAAGTCACATATTGTGTAGGATGCGGGACAGCTGCACTCTTG
Source organism: Oncomelania hupensis (assembly GCA_036898135.1). Classification (NCBI taxonomy): domain Eukaryota; kingdom Metazoa; phylum Mollusca; class Gastropoda; order Littorinimorpha; family Pomatiopsidae; genus Oncomelania; species Oncomelania hupensis. The sequence continues at coordinate 133,731 of JBAHVR010000146.1, forward strand.
CACACAAACAACACTGGGCAGCTTGAATCCATTCTAAAATTACGGAGATGGGTGTGCGGAGAAATTAGTTAGTCATTGTTTATAGTGTTCAGCGGACTGCAAGAGCCGAATCAGGACCACATCTAGGTAGAAAGAGGGCTCACCCCGGATTCCTATAAAAAATCTGCTGAAATAATCCTAATGGTAACACGGAAGGCTCTCCACCAGCCGGTCACTTTACAATAAAGGCGTACATACCATGCACGGGACGCTGAGGCTGTACTCTAATTTATCGAACCCCCGTTTACAAAAAACAAAATAAAATATAAACATGATTATAAAATATTAACAAGCCTAGTGACCAAAATGGCCGAAAGCGTCCAAAATCCCCAAGCTGACCCAACAGACCCCATACACAAATGAAGAGTTTTGGGAGAGTTTTCAAGAAAAAAGTGAATGACTGGTCTAGTGAGAACAGATTAGAAAGAGAAAGAATAAATAAGAATGACAGAAACAGTGTTGGAATTTAAAGCACAAAATTTGCACAAAGTGAGGCTACTATATATACAGAAAATCCCGGCACCCCCAAAGGAGGTGCGGAAATGTAATAATAATTCTGTGCAAAGGCAAAAGAGGGGTATTTAGAGGAGTCGAAGAGGCCAAATACAGCGGTTCCACAATACACCCATATTTTATTCCCTCAATCCTGTCTTTCTTCATCCCTCCATCTTTTCCCCTTTCCTCCACTCCCTCTCTCTCATTCCATCCTCCACCTCTCCCCTCCTCTCTCTCTCTCCATTGGACTAAGTAACGTTTGAAATTGCTGATGTTTTTGCCACGTACAAGTGCAGTTCCGAGGTTCAATGTTCAAAATTATTGTGTTAATCTAGAGCGCCTAGCACTTGAACTTAAAATGACATACATGTCTTTTTTCTGAGCAGAAATGGTCCTGTCGAAAAAAAAACCTAACAGAGAAAAAAACACAACAACTCGATATGTTGTATCTTCCACACAACCCTGTCGATGAAAAAGGACCGAAGTTGACCATCCCAAAGCTAAGCGATCACAGTGCGTTCCGACAACTTTGAAGAAGGGCGGCGTGAACTCACGTACTACTCAAAGTATACACTCATACCATTTACGCTCCAAAGCTCACACACATTCTGTTATGATCAAGGCAATACCTCAGCCATACATAATGCAAACACAACATTGATAAATGAACTAAATATGAATTCTATTCAGATACACCACTAATATGATCAAGGCAATGCCACGCCCATACACAATCAAGACCCGTGAGCTTTGAATACCGAAATAGTCAATGATGCACAGAAAAATATCACGTGGGAAATCTGCCAATGTTAATCGATTGCTAAATCACTGGACGCTGTAAATATCCACGTTAGGTTCGGATACACTAGGAGTTTGGTTTTTTTGTAATCTTGAGTTCGGCGCACGAGTTATATTGTTGCACGTGTTGTTGTTGGTGGCGTGGTGGTGATGTGTTTTTCCGGTGCTGGGGTTAGTGGTGGTGGTCTTATTGTGGCTGGTGGTGACGATGATGATAATGATGGCGTTGGTGATTGTGTCTGTGTTGGAGATAAGGGCAAAACTAGAAAGGTTAATTTGATTTGATACCTAATATAGGAACTTAAGCGGCAAAAAATATACCCATTGCAGTTGGTTATCAATTTTAAGGCTGTCTGCTATCAGTGTTTAAAACGCATCGGTGTTCATGCATTTTGATACAGATTTTGGATGACAATACCAAAGACACAGACTCCTTCGTAGCGCCTTGAGTCAAGTGTACACCACTGTTGCAACGGCTGTTTTGGAAACATTGTTGCAGAAAAGTTTATCGTATGCCTTTCCCTTTAGATTCTTCAAATACTCTTTAGTTGGCTTCCACTAGCCCTAGTTTTAGCAACCATCAACGTTTTCAACATTTAATTTGAAGTTTCTTGTAGACATCTTACACACAGGTTTATTTAGCAAAACAGACCTAGGGTAATTATGCACGCACCCTTATTGCAAATTCCATCTACAAATCCAGTAAATTTGAAAAAAATATATATGTAATAACTATGCACCTACCTTCTGTACACACTACAGAGATCCCTAGTCTAAATAGGTATCCAGAACAAAATATTGCTTCATACACAGTGCCAGTAAATTGACAGCATCCGCCATCTCTACCGGAAGAAATGGAAAGTAGAGGCACTAAAAAGCACTTCACTCCAAAAAGAAGAAAGTAAGGGGAAATAAATCAGCCAGAAGAACTTTACTCCAAAAAGATGAGACTGAATTACAGTGTACCAGTACGAGGGGGTTTCAATCAAAGACGAGTTCCTCGAAATATTTCCTTGTAAATTTCGCGTTTGAGTGCAACCTTTCTTCCATTTATCCAAGACGGATGGGTAATTAGCTGCAAAAGAAAACTGTCACTCAATTTGCACTCAAAAGGCGAGTAGGAAAGTCATCCAGTAAGAAGAATTTCACTCAATTTAATTTTAGAAAATACTAGATGGTAATACATTACCCTCAGCTAATTAGCGGGAAAATATACGAAAAAAGGAGTTATTCACTCAAGAGGGAGAAGATTTCTTTTAAAGGAAGAGACGAAGGAGCATGAAGAGGAGTTGGAAGAAGAGGAGTAGGCGAAGAAGAAGACGGTTCCAGATTTAAGTTATACAAGATTTAAGAAGAAGATTCAAAATATATTGAATTTCACCATATATTACAAAATAGAAGAAGAAGAAGAAGAAGAAGAAGAAGAAGAAGAAGAAGAAGAAGAAGAAGAAGAAGAAGAAGAAGAAGAAGAAGAAGAAGAAGAAGAAGAAGAAGAAGAAGAAGAAGAAGAAGAAACAACGACAGCAACAACCAACAACAACTAAGAGAGAGAGAGAGAGAGAGAGAGAGAGAGAGAGAGAGAGAGAGAGAGAGAGAGAGAGAGAGAGAGAGAGAGAGAGAGACAGACAGACAGACAGACAGACAGACAGAGAGACAGAGAAAGAGACAGAGAGAGAGAGACAGAGAGAGAGACAGAGAGGGACAGAGAGAGAGACAGAGAGAGAGAGAGAGAGAGAGAGCAGTTTTGGTAGATGGTGTGCTCTCAACTGAAGGAGGGCTGGAGCAATGGTTGATGGGGGCGAGCTGGGCTGGGGTGGGGGTCGAGGGTGGGTGGCTGTGTGTTTGCGGGGGGGGGGGGGGGGGATCAGAGAGATGGGGATGGAAGGAAGGGAAACGTACACAATATACCAAAAATAGGACATTTGCTGACGGCGTATATTCTTCACATGTCTACGCATGCGTGAAAGATGCTTCCTGTACATCATTCAAGTTCCCTCCCCTTCCTCTTCCAGACGAAAGTATCGATTCCCGATTCATCTTTTTTTTCACTCTCCCTCTTCTGGCTAATTCGTAAGGATTTAGGTCTGATCGCTAGATGATATGACTGAGTTGATGAAAGGACTGGGTTATTGCATAGCTAATGCATAATGATATAAGACGCCTGATTTGGGGATTTGGTGGAAGAAAGTTATTCTATATATTATAGATAAATAATTTTTTTAAAGAGCCAGGGTTTGGCGGAATTCGGTTGAGTTATATATGTTACGGTAAATTTACAAGCTATGAAATTTACAAATTATATATTTGTTCAAATTCGTAGTAAATTTGCAAAATTACTGTTCCAATAGGGGATTTCAAAATTTCTTTAAAATCTTAGGAAATGTGTAAATTTACTAAACTTAATTTTTTTGGACATTTTTACTAAAACATTGATGAGTTTTTAGTACAATTGTCAAATCTCAGGATATTTGTACATTTCCTAAGCTTGCATCTTGTTTGTTTTAGTGCCTTTAGTTGACCAGTGGCAGGGGATATCCAATAAATATTCTTGAAGTCATACTGCACAGAGATTTAGATACAGACATACACACTATTGCAGTGACAACAGGGATTTTGAAAGATGGTTACATAAGAAATCAGTTTGTCTTGTGTCGGCAAAAGCTTCTCACAGAACAAGATGGTTATCTTGACAAGACTGTATCTTTGCTGTCAGTTAGTCAAGAGCCAGCATCAGGAGTGCAAGGATTAGTAAAATGCGACTGTGGAGAGGTGGGGAGACCGGAGGCGTGTGTGTGAAAAACAAACAGGTGTAATTAAATGTAGCGGAAAGGGAGGCGACTGGTTGAGGCTTGGGAGAGAAATTGTCTACCTTGAATTTCTTGGTTAGACTAGCCTTGGGTGGCTCCTGCTTTGCAGAATCCTTTGGGGATGCCACTGAGTTATGCAGGACAAGGCGACACGACATTTGTTCTCCCCGCCTGACCATTCGCCTTCTGCTTTTGGTGGTGAGCGGGACTACATTGTCGGCAGGCATTGTATGCAGGTCGCTGGCAGCGACTTTGCAGAAGAGTGCGTGGCACTAGTAGCCGGCAACCCGGTACTACCAACCACGCTTCACCGCCTTGCAGGGCAAATAATTTTAAGTCCCTCTTTTGAAGGGATAAAATGAAAATAACAGCTCGGGTGGAGCAATGTTCTCAAGGTCGTGGCCGAGAGACGGGAGTCAAATACTCCGCTCGGCTACATAAAGGAAAGCTGCTGTTCAATTCTAGGTGCCACAGCCACCTTGTAAAAATAAGTAATCTAACTTAAGTTATAAACAGTCAGAGCGAGAGAGAGAGGGAGAGAGAGAGAGAGAGGGAGAGAAAGAGAGAGAGAGAGAAAGAGAGACAAATAGAGACAGAGACAGAGCGTACATACTTATTTGTTCTTTTAATGATGTTTTCTTTCTTAATCATACTTTAATTGATCTCCCTATATGTGATTCTTGTGGATGTAGTCCTAAATGGGGAGGGGTACTGATGATTTACGCAAGTAAATGGCTTTGTCTAATTGATATTAGACTAGACAGTTAGAATTAAGTATAGGTTTCAGTTAGGTGGACCGTTGGACCCTATCTTCTTGGATGGCGCTGCGCAGAGGATGCCGGGCTTTTTGCTGAGAAAACAAGCCGAATGTCCAAATTCCGAATTGACAAATATGTTCCAATTCCAAATCCTATGAGTTAATAGGAGTACTTCCTAAATAGCTGTCAACATGTATTTTGTACCGCTTTTCAGGGGAAGCAACTCTCATTGACCTACTTTCGGCTTATTTAGGACAGCTGTCAACATGTATTGTGTACCGCATTTCAGGGGAAGCAACTCTACTTTCGGTTTATTTAGGGATAATGCCTATTACTAAAATCTGCAAACCATAGAAGAATGAATTCTGCGAAACTCCGAGCAAATGAATGTTTTTGCCTTGAAATAAGAGCAAAAAAATCGCCGAAGTTAGCAATAAAACCTGTACACGTGTCAGAGCCAGAAATGGAAAACAATTTCACGCGTCACCTGACAATAAACCCAAGCCATCAACAACAACAGCTAAAACAACAATTTCAGATTACAAACTTGCATACTTTCACTGAGTTTTCGAGTGAAAAAAAAAACAACACTTGCATACTTTAAATGAGATGTGGAGAAGAAAACGAAAGTGCATACTTTTATCGAGATTTGTGTTTAAAAAGATAATAAAAATTGCATAATGTTACTGACATGTTAAAAAAAACTCGCATACTTTCACTTACATATACATGTGGATAAAATAAACAAACAAAAAAAGAACTAGCATACTTTCACGGAGATGTGGAGAAAAAAAACCTTACGTATTTTTTTTATTGAGATATGCATAAAACAAAACAAAAATTAAATACTTTCAAAGAGATGTGGTTTGTATTCGATTTCTCTGAATGCACAAACAGAAATATCGAATGGCAGCAAATTCACAAGTGTCTATACTCTCACCTCTTTCCACATACTATGCACACACATACAGACATTGGAGACCTTACCTTCCCTCTTCATCATTCTCCTCCCTCCCCCCCTCACTCCTTTCCACCCATCCCATACAAACTGCCAATGTGCCCAAGCAAGAAATGGAAACAATTTCACGCGTCAGCTGATAATATCGCAAGCTTCTGATCCACATCGACACGTCAATACATCATTTCTTCGTACATGTATAGGAACCGCCATTGCCATCATTCCGACGTACAGAACAGTTGTAGGAGATGATGCACAGTCATCATCATCAACAGTCCGTACCGCTCTTCGATACAGCTTTGCTTCTGCTTCTCCCGTTACCGTTTAAAAGCTTCAACACAACAGGCATCCCCGTTTCTTCTCAGGGCAGAACGGTTGTGGAAAATAATGCCCGTAACGTTTACCTCCCAGTTGCCTTTAATATCTCCCATTTGCCCAACAAAAACGAAGCTGCGAAACTCCTCTATGCGTCATTTTCCCCTTTATTCAGAACAGTTGTAATAAAATGGTGCCCTTTGATCACCCCTTTGCACAAAACACGGATAGAAAATGATACCCTGCACTGTCGTTCTCACTCTCCCTCTCCCCTACTAACGTACGCCTTATTTTCTCTTGATGCACAAAAAAGAAGTTATTTGAGGACTCACTTCTTATACAGAGTGGCATAGCTCTATCACACCTATGCTTGAGGCTGACGATGTCTGATGAGGCTTCAAACCTCCCTAACACTCAGTGCGCCTACATTTCAGTTTGGATTTTATTATTATGTAAGCCTTTGATAATTAGTATATAGGGTATCGTTACTTCAAGTGCCACCCGTCTTTCCGAGCGCTTGTGATAGACGAGAAATGGGAATTTTGATAACAAATTTACAAGGCCTATTAAAAATCACTGGGTCTTGTAAGGAAACCTTTAATCAAAAGCTAGGTTTCCTGGTTGAACCCGGGCTTCTATCGTTAACAGATTGAAATATCTGGGCCACGTCACATCTTCCATTGCTTTGCTCCTAAAAACCCATCATTACTAAATTGCATACTCTAAGCTGCCTCTTCTTCTTGTTCTTGTATTTCTTCTTCAGTCGCCTCCTTTTGCCTCTGATCCGAATCTAAATGCTTCGAATAGTTTCCTTTCTCTTTCACGTCCTCTTCTCCTCATATTTCTCCTCCCTTCCTTCTTTTTTTAAAATTCTTTTTATTCAGTAGTCTACTACAATACGGGGAGGCTCTCTTCACGATGACACATGATAATGGCAGTGGCTTGTTGACTTTCAGTGAAGTAATAACATACGTCTCATTCCACTTTCTTCGAAAACACTGCACATCCATTTCATATTGTACTTCTTCTTCTCCGTTCTCTTTCTTACCTTTTTTTGGGGGGTGGGGGATGGGGGGTGAAGGTTAGGGGAGGGGTGGATGGGGGTGGGTGGGTGAGAGGGTTGGTTTTGATAGCTAGTCTTAAATCGCCATCATCAGAATGATTAATAAGGACGATACTGACTTGCTGACTTTTCGGAAACCGCAACATACATCTCACTACACTTTATTAGACAGCACTGCACGCCCATTTCACGTTCCTTCTTCTTCTTCTTCTTCTTCTTCTTCTTCTTCTTCTTCTTCTTCTTCTTCTTCTTCTTCTTCTTTTTCATTAGGCTTGTCTTGTAGACCACAGTAAGTTGCAGTGTTACGATGATTGATAACAGTGTCGATACGAATTTACAGACTTTCTGGAAGAAACCCCATACGCTTCACTTCTTGGAAATTTACGGAGGCGGGATGGGAGATTAATACAAACATGGTTTACATTTTTTCCATATGGCGAGAGTGGGTCGATAGTAATCCATAATGCAAGCCCACTTGTTGCCTTGGGAGCACAGCCTAACGCTCAGACGACTAAGGCACAATCCAAGGCGACCGGGATTGTTGTTTTTTTCTCCGGATACTCCGGTTTCCTCCCTCCCTTCAATAATGGTTTTGGATGCAGTCTGTTTAAACATTTCACAACTAAAAAATTCGGGTTTTTTCCGTCTTCTAATAGCGACGTTCCTTTACACCACATGCTTGAGTGATGAATGTTTGTTGTGTGTGTAGGAGAGTCTTTAACATGTGAGCGTGTATGCGGTTACAGATCGCCGCGCTCGGAATCTGATTTAGGAGTAAAGCCCGTATAGCATCCATTATTATTATTGTTATTATTATTATTATTATTATTATTATTATTATTATTATTATTATTATTATTACATTACATTACATGATTATTGCTTTAGGTCCAGCGGACTCTTCCGAGCCAAATCAGGACCGGATTATTATTATTAGTAGTAGTAGTAGTAGTAGTAGTAGTAGTAGTAGTAGTAGTAGTAGTAGTAGTAGTAGTAGTAGTAGTAGTCACTGAAACAACCATTAGACTAATAGCAACAGTATGATGGCCAGTGTTCGCCGCCAATGTTTATGTCCGGGCCACCGGGAATCGAACCCGCAACCTTTGTAACACTCTACAACCCGAGCTATCCCGTTGTCCGATTAAAGGTTCGAACCGGACTTCGACAAAACAAGTGTGTGCAACTAGCTCTCCGAGACGGAAGTGCGATGTGAATTGATTCAACATCTTTCCTCATTCTTCGAAATAATATTTGTAGTTTTGTAGTCCCATAATATTATACATTCCCTAATTCTAACTCTCGGCTGTAAACAAAGTTCTGAAGTGTAAGGCCGATAGCCATAAATTGAAGAGGTAAAAACCACAACAATAAACACGCACACACACACACACACACACACACACACACACACACACACACACACACACACACACAAACATCCGTGTATAAGCCGATCAATCGGGAATGTTACTAAAACAGGATACAATTGGGGAATGGTCTTTTTCTCAGTGATATTTACAAAACAAATGTTGCATTTCATAACACAAAGTCGATTTATTAATGACATACAAGACTGAGGGGTAATCTGCCCTTTGAAATTGATTTAGTTCGTAGCGCAGCTTACTACACAGGTGTGTATAATTTATACAATTGTCACCTCAGTTTTCGAAAAATTAGGAAGATGAGATTTTTTTGATATTTACGGTTGTGCTATACTGGTTCAGAGTAGAAAATATGTTTTTAACAAATGGGGAAGATTTTGTTTTTCGAACATTTTTTTCAACTACCCCATTTCTTACCACGTTTATATGAAAAAATCCCCAGTTGTGCTGTTTTACAAATACACACACACTCGCGCACGTACGCACACACACACACACACACAACTATCTGACTTTATGAATACCAACCAAAATCACATTTATTGACCTTTCTCCCATTTTAGATTTTTTTATTTTTTTTTTAGATTTTAATGCTTTATTGTCCCTTTTTATCGGGAAATTCTGGGCCGCCTCCCCATGTGGAAGGCGTAGCCGCAGCCTGTGGCGCGCCCAAACTCAACCTACCCAACACTATTTGTGATTTTTTAAATTTAGAAATTCTTTACATTTTTTAAATATTTTGAAATTTTGCTGGGGGAGCAAACCGGAGTACCCGGAGAAAACCCCCGAGACGTTGCCCGAGTCGAAAGTAAATAATATTCGGAGAAACATAACGCCCCGATGCAGGATCGAACCCACACCTGTCAGGCGCCATTGGTTTCTGGCCTGTGGACAAGGCAAGTTAGTCCCGCCTTAGCCCACTTGGCCACAACGCTCGCTAATTAATTAATTACGTCTGCTTTTGAAATGCAGCTTCAAGAATGTGTGACTAATTGTAATTGACTTTTCCTACAACTGTATTGTTATTTGTTTTAGTACTGGTCAGTTTGGTCCTGATTTGGCTCGGACGAGTCCGCTGGACCTAAAGCAATAATCTTGTATTGTATTGTACTGGTCAGTTCCAAAGCCTGTCTTACTTTGTCTGAGATAAATAAAGTATTCTCGATTCCTGAATCTTGAATTTCTGGAGTAAACCCTAAAGGCGGCATTTACTGGAAGGCTCGTGGAGGTTCACGAATCTTTTTTCGAGGTTCTCCGATCCCGAACCTAGGTTTCCAAAAGGTTCCAGAATCTAGGTTCGGGATCTGAGAACCTCGAGAAAAAAAAAAGTTCGTGAACTTCCGCGAACCTTTCAATTAAGACATGCCTTAACTTGATTTCGCCAATACTAACCCAGATCACCTTATGCAAGAACACGTGACAGTTGATCCCAAGAATCTCTCTAAACTTGCCCTCCCGAGCAAATAACGAAGCCCGTATCCCTCGTGCACTCCCACTATCCACGGAATAAAATTATGCAAAATTATTGCACACCTCATTTTTTCCTTTGTACCGCAAACGTTATCTTTGGTTTGGGTCCAGCAGAACAGATTTAGTAAAATTTATTTACCTAAATTAAAATCAGAATTCACGCATGAAATTTCAAAAATATCTCAAATGTATTTAAAAGAAAATTTCCCTTCCAGCAAAGCTCAATTCCTTATGTCAGAATCAGCTATTAAAATCACTAAACACATATTAAAACGCATAACAAATACACATAAAACGCTGCTCACATTATAGGAACTAAATGAACCACATCATTATAACACCACTGTAGCAAATGCCGAATTGATGTTGATAGCACATCTACAAAAACAGACTTGTGTCAAATTGTTCCACATGAGATTTTAACAAAATTCTGAGCATGTTATGTGCAGTTGCATAATTCATGTTTGAGTTTGAGTTTCCAAGAAAAGAAAAACATGTCACGGATAATTCCCAAATGCTCCAAGGAGCTCCAGGAGCCCATTTTGCCTCCAAAGTACCTATGAGTTTGAAGTCTAAATCTGTCTATTTTCAGCCAAGGACACTTTTCAGTTCTAAGTCAAACACTATGTTTAGAGGACGAAAACTATTAATACGCCCAATGACGTAACACAAAGCCCTTTAAAACGTGCACAAAATCAAAAGTCGTTCAACTCCTACATGTTGCACAATAAAACGACGCTGACAACCACCACTCAGCGGTAAAATAAATCTCCACATACGCCGACCACGCAACATCTCGCCATTGCCGAAATAGGAACTCTCACAAACAGCCCAGCTTTTCTTCCCTCGGACAGAACAGAATACAAAACATCCCGCGAAAGAGCCCCCCCAAATGCATCCTGCTAACTCGGCTATTCATTCTCCCGCCAACGTCTCTGGCCTCCAATGAACCGGAAATTCATGCTAGTCTGGTTCCCCAAATCGCGACACCCTAACCCCCTCACAGAAGAGTGCGAGCTCCCAAGACCTTCCAATCAGTTTTCTCCAAGGGGCTGAGAACTCCCATTCCCCCACACACCCACCTCTCTCAGCTTGAACAGCTTTCAGAACCGTGCCTCTCCTACAAGACAACTCCCGCCAAAATCACCCTTCACTTCTCTGTCAGCTTCCTCCAGGTCGCAGTGTGCAGGTGACATGAGGAATGGTAGTTTTGTTTGGTCAAAGATCATCTTGAGCAAAATCGCCAAAGAACTAGTCTTGAAAAACGACCCCCTATTAACCTGCCGCTAGATTGGACGCTATTTAAAATTTTTTGTACAAAACACATTTCTACATAGTGCACATTTAAATATTCCCAGTTCCAGCTGCCTAAAGCAAAAAAAAAAAACATAGTTGACTTGAATCTGACGTCAGGAACGAAACAACACTGCAGGATGCAGTCTTGCTACAAGCTTGCGCAAATGGGCATCTCGACTGGTCAAACAAGTAAACAATCCCGACTAATCTATAGAGCCTCAGAGAGAAGGAAAGACAGATGGAAAGAGAGATAGAGAGCGAGATTTATCTATTGAATAATGGCCTAACACCCCCCCCCTCCCCCTACCTTGTGGTGTTTCGATGTGTGCTTGACTTGACTGTTATTGTAGGGTGATGCTTTGTGAATATGTTGCACACACTCTTTCTAAGAGAGAGAGAGAGAGAGAGAGAGAGAGAGAGAGAGAGAGAGAGAGAGAGAGAGAGAGAGAGAGAGAGAGAGAGAGAGGAGAGGGAGAAAGAGAGAGAAAGAGAAAAAAAGAGAGGGAGAAAGAGAGAGAGAAAGAGAAAAAGAGACACTGAGAGACTCTGGACATCGGTCGACTTGCTACTGTGGCCTCTCAGAAAAAAATGGGGAAATAACTAGCACCCCGCCACGCTTCCAAGAAGACGTATGGGGTCGATGCGGGGGTAAATCATGCCCCACTCTTCGCCACATTTCACATGATTCAGCACAAGGCAAAACCAAAATCTTCCTGCAGCTTCCTATGTGCCGCTCTTCACCCAAATGCGATACAAGTAGGAGACAGGCGGAGGAGAAGAGGTCGAGGAGAAACAAGACGTAAGAGCTGACACAAGATCTTTACAAACTTCCCCCGTCTGTGTAAACTCTCCAAAGTAATACAGCAGACAAAAAGCAGTAGAAATGGAAAAGGAGAAAGGAGAGGAAGGAGTAAGAAGAGGTCAACGGGAACCGCAGAAGACTCATTCACATTAGTCAACAGAAGGAAAAAAAAAACAATCGGCGGACACTGCCTGTCTGTGTACCCTATTTTCTGTAATACAGGAGAAGAAGGATGAGAAGGAGGAGCCGGCGACAAGTTTATTCACATGATTCAGCACAAACAGAAAAATCTATGCACTCTTCTTTATCTGTATACTCTGTAATAGGAAGGAGAAAAAGAAGGTCGAGGAGGAGGAGAAAAACGAAGAGGAGGAGGAGGAAGAAGAGCAGCAGTAGGAGAAGGAGGAGTAAGAAGATACTCAGATTAATTGTTAGTTTACATGTATACTCTTCAAATACAATGTTGTAAACAACAACAACAACAACAATTACTACTACTACTACTACTACTACTACTACTACTACTACTACTAATAATAATAATAATAATAATAATAATAATAATAATAATAATAATAATAATAATAATAATAATAATAATAATAAAAAGAGGCACCGAGTGCAAATAAGGAGCAGAAAATGCAAACACGTTTTAGAAAATCTAGTCAAGAAGAAAAAGTAAGCTTAGCAGAACAAGGAGAAGAAGAACAAGAAAAAGAAGACGGAAAAGGAAAATACCCCAATACATGTAAACTCTTCATCATCTTCATTATTAGATACAAAAGTAAGAGGACGAAAAGCATGGGGTCGATGAGTTGTAAATCACAGGCACCCCTCCTACGCATAATTTAGCAATAGACATGACAAAAAAACGGCCTTGCTGACGAGCTTGGTAAATACTTCTAAGCAAATCAAAGCAGAAGAATAAGAAATCTAAAGAAGAAGAAGAAGCAGGAAGAGGAAGACTTTGATAAAAACAGAAGAAGATGAAAGGGACGAACCGCAGGAAAAAGAAAATAATTAATGAAGGAAGGAACGGAAGAGGAGGGGGGGAAAGAGAAAGAGTATTAGTCAACGGAAGAAGAAGAAGAAGAAGAAGAAGAAGAAGAAGAAGAAGAAGAAGAAGAAGAAGAAGAAGAAGAAGACTGAACAGGAAGGCGATGGACAGGGAGAGTGGAGGGAGGGGGATGGGGGAATCAGAACGAAATTTTATTTTAAAATAAGAAAATTGCAAAGGGAGAGAAGCAAGAGGAAGATCGGGAGACATGGAGACGAGGGGAAAGTTTCTCTTCAACAATCTCAACGAGGTTGCCTATATTACCCCTGCAGAGGAAGGGATGCAGAACTTTTGAAGATTATATGAAGGGTTGGTTTTCGTTGTTGTTTTTTTCCCTTCCCCTCCCCCCTATCCCCCCTTAAAAAAGAAACAAAGAAAGAAAAGAAGATGGCGGCTATGGCGGCTGTGGCAGCAGAACAAGCTTGTTACAAGAGGAATGTAGATGGGGTGGAAATAAAATCTAGCCTATACAGGCTACAGAGGGGAAAATGGACTGAAATAAAACGAAAAATTGTCTTCAATGATTGTAACCTCATTGCCTTACGTCAGCAGTGCTGAAATGCCACTTCTCCCCCGCAGTCCCATGGCGTCCAAAGTCATCTGTGGGAAAGAGGTGATGGACGCTTCTGAACGCGGGAAGAGGGGTAAATAATCGAAAGCATTTGCTCTTCCATTTATTCACGATTTGGAGCGCTTCAATCCATTGCACATATTTTTCTGGGCTGTTACATGTACATGCAAATCACAGCGCCAGTCTCTTGCCGTCATCACAGGCGGACAAGACATGGACCTTGCTTCGTCTCCCACGCAATTCTAGTGCCTCAGAATGCACAATCAAACCCAGATTTTACAATCTGAGAAGCTATGAAACAGCGAAACATGGACCCTCACAGCAGACCTACAACGAAGAATACAAAGCATGGGGATAAGGTGCTACAGGAGACTTCTGGGAATTTCCTATACCCAGCACATCCCCTACGACAAAGTCCGACAGACCATCACACAAGCCATTTGATAACATGATGACATGCTCACAGTGGTGAAGAAACGGAAACTCCGATGGTATGGTCACGTCACCAGAGCATCAGGCCTTGTAAAGACCATCCTGCAAGGCACGGTGCAAGAAGGCAGAAGAAGAGGGAGACATAAAAATAGGTGGGAGGACAACATTCGAGAATGGACTGGCTTGACACTGAGCTAAGCCATGAGGGTTGCTGAGGTCAGAGAAAGATGGAGTACGCTGGTTAAACGACCTTTGAGTTACGGCATAGGATAGGACAGGATAGGATAGGATAGGATAGGAGGAAGGAGCAAAAGCAGAAAAATGCATCAAAAGGAGCTTATCTGTTTACGTACTCAAAACCCGAGCAATCGATCAAATTTTCCGATCTGCAACTGTCCAGAAAAAAGAAAAGAGTTTCCGACTCTCTTCCACTAAAAACACGTGCTTCAAAATCACAGTCAAAACCGAAGTTCTACATATGTGAATCTACCATAAACAGCTGCAAAAAACAAAAATAAAGAAATAAAGAAAACGTCTCGTCTTCCACGCAAATCGCATGCCTCAGAACATAGCAAACCTTAGATTATACGATCTGAGATTAAACAAGAACGAAATGCCAGCAGAAAAAAATGATAGACATTGGCACCAAAAACTGTTCTCCTCGCAAATTTCGTGCTTCAAAAGGAAGCAAAAACCTAGGGTTTTTTATAATTTGAAAATCTGGAAGCAAGAACTGCAATGCCCACGGTGACATGGGTACAAAGGAACAAGACCATTTCTCCCACACAAAATCGAGTGCCTCAGAACTCAGTAAAACCTAGGTTTTACTTTCTAATAATAAGCAAGAAAGAACTGCATGCCAAACACAGATATGCATGGACACTAGAAAACGTTTTCTCCCACCCAAACCCAGTGCCTCAGAGTCCAATAAAACTTGAATTTTACGATCTGTAAATCTATAGAAAAGAACCGAATGTTTAACCCATTCAATTAGATGCAACAGAACACAATAAAAACCAGGTTTTAATAGCTGCAAATCAACAAGAAATAGCTTCGTGCAGAAACCAGTGCAACGCAACTGCACGCCACGTCTCCCAAGCACTTCACGTCCATCAGAACACAATGAAACCCAGACGTTACGGTTTGCAAAATTTGAGGAAAAAAAAACACGGAGTCATCGCATTTGACTTAGGATGTGGAGTGTTTGTTTGTTTGCCTGCTTGCTTATTGTTGTTGCTAGTAGTAGGGTTGCTTTATTTTCTTTGTCGTCGTCGTCTTCTACTTCTTCTTCATGCATGCAGACCTGGGTACAGAAAATCAAGGATGTGCCAGCTTAATTAGTCAAATGACTGTTTTTGGGTGTTGTTTGTTGAGGAGATTGTGATGACACGTTCACAGTGGTGAAGAAATGGAAACTCCGATGGTATGGCCACGTCACCAGAGCATACAAGCCTTGCAAAAACCATCCTCCCAGGCAAGGTGCAAGGAGGCAGAAGAAGAGGGAGACCGAAAGAGAGGTGGGAGGACAACATTCGAGATTGGACTGGTTTGACCTGAACGAAGCCATGAGGGTTGCTGAGGACAGAGAAGGATTTCGTACGCTAATTAAACGATCATCTTTGGTGCCCCAACGACCTTCGAGTTACGGGATAGGATATGCCTTGTTATTGTTGTATTGGGAGTTGTGGTCACATGGTGCGGCTGTTGCTGTTGTCACTGCTGTTGAAATTGGTTGTCTCCTCTAATTCCCCTTCTTCCTCTTTTCAGGCATTTTGCTGGGTTACAGTAAATCAGGCATGTACATGTTGTGCATTATGCATGTAATTAATTTAGGATAGAGATTCGTTGTGCTGCCGTTGTTCATCATCATCATCATCATCATCATCATCATCATCATCATCATCATCATCATCATCATCATCATCATCATCATCATCATCTTCTTCTTCTTCTTCTTCTTCTTCTTCTTCTTCTTCTTCTTCTTCTTCTTCTTCTTCTTCTTCTACTTCTTCTTCTTCTTCTTCTTC
>JBAHVR010000146.1:155000-217500 GCA_036898135.1 Oncomelania hupensis
AGGAATGAGAAAGAACAAAGAAGAAAGATAGCGACATTGGGAATTTAAAGCATAAAATTTCCAGAAAGTGGGGATACTATTTATATTGAAACCCCCTGCACCCCAACGGGGGAGAACCGATAATCACGGGACGGAGTATCTTAATACGTCAATGAGGAATCGCTAGACCTCTCATTAGCTGCACGTCAGCTTTTGAACAGGATCATCTCCTGGGTCTCTACATGTAATGCTAATAAAGACTAGAGAGAGACTATAAGAGGACAGATGATCCAGACACGCCTGTGAATATATTCCTGCAAGCCGCAGATAGAAGTAACATTAGGGAAAGAATAGTCACTGTGTCCTAAGAGGGGTGAAGGTGAGGAAGCCGGGGAAGGAGGGGTGGGGAGGGCAATGAAGAGGGTTGTCCTTTACTACTCTTAAAGTATCACAGCCCCAGTTTTGGGTCTAAGGATCTGCGGGGTGACTGACGCATGGTGCGGTTCTAAGTAATAGACCTAGACAATAACACTTGTCCCAAATGATGGTTTAGTCCCAGGTTTGGTCAATGACGTCTTCCGTTCTCAATCCACGCATCGCAATGCTGATGCTGGGTTGGTCTCCTTGACCTTGCTGTTAAGCACCAACAATATCCAGTTATGCCCGACTTGATAACACCGCAGTTGTTGCTGGCCCTATCTTGATGATCTTGATTTGTCTTTTTCTGTTGGCTCTAGCGATGACCCTATTTTGTGATTTTCCTCTGACTCTAGTGATGACCCCTGCTTTTTGTTCTTTTCTGCTGACTCTGCCCTTACTGATTAACATATTGAGTGTCGGAGTTCTATGAAGTTTTAGGCTTTGTACGATCATCTGATTCAAAAGCGTGCCTCTGACAAGGACTGTGATTTTTACTATCCTATTATCCTGGACAATTTTTTTAAAACTATAGTGGAAATTACTGCAGTGGCGGCAAAATTTTGCTCTAAAGAAAAAACGACGCCCAAAGATTACAGAAGTTCCACACAAGTAAAGTCCAAGGAATAGACCCCGATTGCACAAATTAACCTTGCCTGAAGTCGTTTTGTTTTGTTTAATCAAATTTTATTCATCAGATTAACATAAGTTGTACTGATGGCCTGAAGTCAAGGGACAGTTCGCACGAAGACAAGGGACTGAATTCAAGCAAGGTGCTTTTTTGAACCTGACCTAGCTGCTGTGTTTTGTATTTAGTAGTGTCAGTTCAACTTTAATCGAAGGCCAGCTCGGTCACAGCCCGGTTTCAATGTAAATACTTGAGCGTAGCGGCAACCGGCCCATTGACTTATAGAACAGTCTAAACAAACCCCGCAAAATCAAGGTACCACTGTTCCAGAGACAGCTTGGCAGTGGATAAGATTCCGGCGGTGGAAGTGCATTAGGAGCTAGGCTAGTCAATCGTAAAGCGTTTGACTTGCAAATCGGCAAGCTATTGGAAGCTGCGTTTGGCGTCGCTTATCGCGATCTTCGTCTTCCTTGTTGTCGACAGTTGCGCCAGCTGGCCTCACGGAGTATCTGAGAATCATGGGGTTCACGTGCTGGGAACATTGAGAAAGACCTCCTATCGAAGTGCGAGTCCTGGCATCCAGATCACCAAAGAATGGTAGATGAACTGTTTGCGAGGATGAGGATGTTTATTGCTATTACGCCTTGCTCCAACAGCTGGATTTTGCACTTCCATACACGCTTCTAAACCGTTCTAGAGCTTCACACAAACACTCACACAGGGAAAATTTTCCATTTCCTTTTGACTCTATAACCGAAGTCTGAGCTTGCTATAAATGCCTCTTTGGGTGACGTACTGCTTCGTAAAGCAGTACATTAAGGTCTCTCACCAAGAACGACACTGACCGTTAAAGAGCACACTGCATAGCTGAGACTAGCCGAGCCTTAAATTGGCCTCTCACTGGTGAGAGAAGTAGTTGGCGAGTCTCACCTGTGTGCGTTCAGCCTTGATTGATTGATTTATTATTGCTTTAGGTCCAGCGGACTCTTCCGAGCCAAATCAGGACCGGGCGTTCAGCCTTAGCCACCTGTGATTGGATAGTCCGATAGAATTAGTAAGCTCCATCTCAGCATGCACGCGACAGATATAGCAAGTTAGGATGTTTTACTTCTCCTAAATCCCGAGCCTCTCTTGACTTTCTTTCATTTCTCGATCTGTCAGTTTTGTCTGACTTTCTGTCTGTGTATTTCAGTATTTATTTCACTCTTTCTTTTGTAGCATCGCATTATTCTTCCTCATCTTCGCCTTTTGTCTTTCTATTTGTGTGTCTTTCTGTCATTAATGTGTGTTTGCGTCAATCTCCCCCACATCTTCTTCTTCATCACTATCATCACAATTGTCCCCTCCTCCCCCCCCTCTCTCTCTCTCTCTCTCTCTCTCTCTCTCTCTCCCACTTGTTCTTTCGTCTTCTTCTTTCTTCTTCTTCTTTCTTCTTCTTCTTATCTTCTTCTTCTTTTTCCTTTGTCTTTTTTTCTCCACCCTCCTACTTCTTTCTCTTCCTCTTCTTCCTTCAATCTTTCCCACGAAAACAAAATCTAATTTCTAACCACCTTGTATATTACGTACGCGCGGTAACAGCAATACATTGCCACTTATAATAGAAGTGAACTGAGCGCACCAAGTTCTCTTCATCAAAATCTAGAATAGTTGGTTACTGCTTCTCATTACGCGTGCTTGATATAAATGTACTGCTCGCCAATCCCGAAGTTTTCGACCAAAAACCTACACTCCGATCCCTCCTAATCGAAACTTATTCAATTTTTTAATTCTAAAGTCCAGGTTTTACTTGAAAAAAAAAATTGTTTTTTTAATAAATCGAAAATTCGTAGATCTTAACACAAGTATGGTGTTTGTAGCTTTTATCTCTTCGTACAACAACAATCGTGTATCTTGTATCTTGATCTTGTATCTTCAAACCATTTACTAATTCTAGTCGTATCCAAACCTCTTAAATTTGACGGAGGCAGATTAATGGTTAATCCATGATAGAAAATTGGGTTACCCAGTTTCGTAACGGACTCGCAAATAAAACTGAAACACGAACTCTATGCACTCCAAAAAGGGCAATTCAATTCCGGAGAGAGTTGGGAATGTTAAAGGTTTGTTTGAATCCCGTGAGGGAATCCCGGAAAGGGTAAATTTGCCCTTGTTAAAATGTTATATCCGAGATAAAATCAAGAGCCCCTGTTGAGTTAGTTAGTTACTTATTCATTGCTTACAGGGTGCAGTGGACTGCAAAGAGCCGAATCAGGACCACAAAATCAGGACCACAACTTGGTTGAAAACGGACTTACCCCTGATCCATATAAAAGATCTGCCGAAACAACCCTAGTGGTAACATTGAAGGCACTCCACCAGCCGGTCGCTTTACAATAAAGGCATCCAAAGCAGGGAATGCTGAGGCTATACTCTAATTTATCGAAATCCCGTTTACGAGAACAATACAGAATATAAACATCATTATAATATATCAACAAAACACATACATATAAAATGCCAACATTGCTAAATAATAATATCACAGGAAGCCCTAGCGGCCATTTGGCAGAAAGCGTCCAATATTCCCAAGCTGACCCCAACAGACCTCAAACACAAGTGAGGAGTTTTGGAAGAGTTTTCAAGAAAAACGGTAGGTGACTGGTCTAGCGAAGAAGATAGTATAATAGATTGATACAAAAGAAATAGGAATGAGAAAGAGCAAATGAGAAAGACAGCGAAAGTAGGAATTTAAACAAAGCACTATATTTCCATAAAGTGGGGATACAATTTATACAGAAACTCCCGGCACCCTCACGGCGTGGGGAGGGGAGGGGGGAAGCGGAACTGTTCAGACTTGAAGTTAAAATGCACAAAAAAGTACTTTATTATCTCCGCAGTTTTACAAATGTAACATCGCTGTATAAACAAATGTAGCAACCTTCTGACTGGATGCATTTGGACATTGCTGCTCAAATCGACTGCAAATTCTGAAATGAACTTTGAAAGCTACCCTCCTCTCTCTCTCTCTCTCTCTCTCTCTCTCTCTCTCTCTCTCTCTCTCTCTCTCTCTCTCTCTCTCTCTCTCTCTCTCTCTCTCTCTCTCTCTCTCTCTCTCTCTCTTTCTTTCTTTTTTTCTTTCTTTTTCCCTCGAGCAATAATTATTCAAGAATCGTTGACATTCTACATGGACATTGCTGCACTTATGTATACGTAAACTACGAGGGAAACGTATGTGGATGTAACTTAGTATTTTTCCTATATATGTACATATTTGTGTGTGTGTGGGGAGGGGGTGTGGGTGTGTGTGGGTGTGTGCGTGTGTGTGTGTGTGTGTGTGTGTGTGGGTGTGTGTGTGTGTGTGTGTGTGTGTGGATTTGGGATGTTCGGTTTCACACCTCCTTTGCGAGAATAATTATTTCCCAACAATGGGATTAATATCCGCACTGCAGATTGTTTGAAGAAATATCGCCGGGCAATCCATCATGAAGGAATCACAAAAGTACGCTGATCCCATTCACACAACACAGTTCAAAGAACTGCATACGGTTGAAAAAAAAAAGAATCGCGAAGAAACAGTGAACCACAAAGAAACCAAAGTATCACAAAGAAACCAAAGAACCACAAAGAAACAAAGAGCCACAAACTCAAGGTCTGCTATCTC
Organism: Oncomelania hupensis; assembly: GCA_036898135.1. Classification (NCBI taxonomy): domain Eukaryota; kingdom Metazoa; phylum Mollusca; class Gastropoda; order Littorinimorpha; family Pomatiopsidae; genus Oncomelania; species Oncomelania hupensis. The sequence goes on from JBAHVR010000146.1 coordinate 159,665, forward strand.
AGCACTACGCTGTAGCGTGTCGCATTTTGATCAACAATGATTGAACAAAGAGAGTGTACACACATAATCGTGAACACCTCTTCATCGCATCGCAATAATTACAGTCAATAAAGGTACACTAAGGCATAGGACACACTCTCCACTCCAACGTAATGAATCGTTACCGTTCTCCAACTGAATGGGTCGTGATTTCACAAAGCAAATGAATCGAGACTAAATCCTCTATCTAAAAAAAAGCCCAATCAATATTAAATTTGGGATCCATCGGGTGCCAGTGAAGGTGAAGGAGAGTTATTGAAAATCAGTCCCTTGATTTTCAGCAAGCCCAGCAGCTGAGAACACAGCGAAATGGCCATCTGTATCTATCGCACAAATCCAGTACTGCAAACTATTGGCAGCAGAGAAGGGGAGATAAGTCTGTCCTATCATTCCCTCATTCCACGGAGAACGATAGTATCTAATCAGGATTATATCCACGATGGTTTCAATACACTCCAATCTCATTTCTTTAGGCGATGCAACTACTACTATCTGTGTTTAATACAAAATCCTTGTCCGTCAGTTTTTCTTTCACACTTCTTTTTATCCTCAAACTCTTGTCTTCCATTAAATTGTCCAGCTTATACAGTTGTAAGCAACAAAAAGTTAATAAAAATGGCATGCGTCACACAATCCTGGCAAAGAAGGATTATTCAGAAAAAACGATTACAAGAATAATAGGAGCTCGCACGCAGAACAGAACACTGCAGTAGCTATATTCTACCACTGGAAAACACGAGAACCACGACGACCACACAATTACAAAATATTCCAAAGCAAGAGCACATTCTCGGCGGCACAACCAAATTCTGCACGGGGACACAGAAACAATGGCAACATCTTGAATTGACCGAGGGATTGTTCAGAAGATCACGCCAAGCATCAGTGGCAAAAGATAAGAATCAGCATTCAACAAAGATTGCTTATCAACAGGTGCAGATCAAATAATGATAACAGTTGGCACACATTTTGGGTAGCGTTGGGAAAGAGTACTCTTAATTCTAACTGGATCTAGATGATACTACTACTTTTACTCCTCCTTCAACTACTACTACTGCTCCTAGTAGTCCAGCCTACAATATATGCCGCTGACTGAAATAAATGTGCCCAAAGAGGAAAGACGCATTTCTTTCTCTTAATACGCCCTGGAACTTGACACGATTTCAATTAATCTATCTGGCTCACTGCTTTAATATCAACGCAGATTACCTGCAAACTACAAAGTCTTACAAGTACACTTACTGCAGCAGTCTCGCTTACATCGGTTTATTAAACAGATGGAGCTCTTCCGCATTCAAGAACACTCAAAACAGTAACGCAACTGCACAGAAAATCCAACTTCATAGGATCCCAAAGAGAAATTCTAAGAATACCCAATTCAGTTTGTTTTAATAATTTACAATTTACTTATATAAATCGTCTGTACGCTTCTAAGTCTAACGTTAGAAAATAACCCCAACAGTATCAGAACGAGATTTAAATTTGGAAGAAAAAAAATACACAAAAACAACTAATTGAATTTCTTGATTAATTTACAAGTACTGTACCTGTCGTCCGTCTGCTTCGAAGTCTAGCGTGTAAACTCTTGTCTCGATTGTTTGTATGTAGATTATAGTCACACGACACTTTCGCATATAGGTGACTACTGGACCGATTTATACTGACACCAGCGGGCCAGTTGTTGGTAAAGGGGAAAATAATATGATCACACGTTGACCAATCCAGGATTCGAACCAGCGACCTTTCGGTTACTAGCAAGACGCTCTTACCAACTGAGCTACCCGGCCCCTCTCTTGTCTCAATTAAACTGGACTTACTTATATAGATGCAGCTCATCCTCAAGCCTGCATGTTATATTCGATATCTTAATTCTCAGAACTCACGGAAACCATCCCACAGAATCCACATGAATTCCTTAAAATCATTCAATCCTCCCCCGCTCCTCCCTCCCCCAACTCTCTCTCTCTCTCTCTCTCTCTCTCTCTCTCTCAAAAACAACAACAAAATCTGAATGGAGTTAGTTTAAAAAAAAAACAAAAAAAATTCCTGTCCCGACTACAATAACAACGTTACCCGTCAGAAGTGATAACGGCCGAAAGGCTCCAGTCCAGGTGTGACGTATGGCAAGAATGCTGGATGTGATGTTTTATGGTGTTTGTGTGGAACCAGGTAGGTCTGCAGACTTTTCTTTTATACCCGAGTGTAAAGAGGTTATTGAGAGCAAACCCTCAATCACTTTCGCCTGCAAATATTATACACGTCAGCAGTACCTTATCCACTGAAGGAGTTTCCCCTGAAGGCCAGGTTTTGCTATAGGCCTATAGGCTTTACGGCCGTTTTACATCGTCACAGCCTTTTAAATGTATAATCTTATTAATGTTTTCCTTAGATGGAACCAGCAACGAAGTTGGGAAATCTTCGCCTACACTTATCTCTGATGCTAACTCAGCGTCATCCTAATAAATAAATAAATAAATAAATAAATAAAGTTGTTTGTTGTGTGGAAACAAGATAGGGTGATAGGGTTTGCAACTTTCCCATCTTTAGGCGGAGTTTAAAAAAAGTAATCGAAGGGAAAAGCGCCAAGATCGTCGGATGGGGAAAATACCCCTGGTGTAAGAGATTTCAAACCTTTAGCTTTCACTTATTTCTGTTAGTCTAATAATGGCAATCGCAAGACGCATGCTCTCATGTCAATGCTACCAAAACGCCCTCGCACTTTTAAAGAAGCAAGTAGCTCACAATAGTCTGTTTTTTGTTGTTTTTTTTAACTTGCCTAACTGTGCATACTGCCCATCCGATATGATAAATGTTAGCGTTGGTTGCCACTTATCTCTTTGAAGTCCACCCGAAGACAGAATGATGTGAATGATGTGGTACTGATGGCGTTCAGAGGGGAACAAGGGTGGCTAAACTTACAAACTATTTGCCCTTCTTCGGCATAATGAGACTCTCTGTGGGTGGAAAAACAAGAGAAAGAAATACTGCCCTCAGTAGGGGAAAAAGAAGAAATATTGCAAACAGCGAAGGAGGTTAAAAAGGATTCGCTCCTTGTGATGCGGTTTTCGATATTCTCAGTTGTCAAGGGCATTAAACGATGCACACAAAAAGTAGCAAGTTGACGCCTCGAACAGCTTTGAGTTAGATGCTGTTTCAGACATCGCCTTTAGCATCCTTTGAGCGGGCAACAGCGCTATACAACAACAACAACAACAACAACACTAATAATAATAATAATAATAATAATAATAATAATAATAATAATAATAATAATAATAATAATAATAATAATAATAATAATAATAATAATAATGATAATAATATTAATGATAATAATAATAATAATAATAATAATAATAATAATAATTATTATTATTATTATTATTATTATTATTACTATTATTATTATTATTATTATTATTATTATACTACATTAAAATGCGGTTAATACTGTTTCTAGGTGAGTTGAATTGACTGAATAGAATCAAACTGAATTGGATCGTTTAATAGGATGGCGATTTTTAGGCTTAACAAGCCTAGACTTACATACAACCTGTCCTAGGTAAACACATGGACTATGTGCACAGCGTAAAGAGGCCACCAGGCCAATAGCTAGCGGGTGTAAATCTTTCACTTCCACCTACTGCTGCTATCCCTTCATGTCCACCTCACGACCCGGAATGAACGCGATGTGAAGGGCGTTTACGTGGGGAAGGGTATCTGAGTGTGCATATTTTCGGGGATATGAAAGCAGCGCTGCTACGGATTGGAAGCTGAAGGACAACGTGAGGCATCATGTATTTCGAGTTTCACACATTTACTGATGCCTGTCATTATAAAGGATGTTTATGTGGAAACAGGTAAGCTGGGTACGTGTAATCGCTAACGTCCTTACTGTTTTCCCACCCTGCATGATTGTGACGGTACGGAACTTTGGTTTTGTCGGATCTCTGATATATTTCGAGGCGGAATGAAGAATACTGACGGGTTTTATGTGGAAAGCGGTAACTATAGGTAGGACTACATGCCCATAATGATACATTATATAAATACCTGGATAAGATGATTTAGACAGCAAAAACCTGGACAACCCGGTCTACTTATTTCTCTGACGTTTGATGATTATTATTATTATTATTATTATTATTATTATTATTATTATTATTATTATTATTATTATTATTATTATTATTATTATTATTAATCTATTTTTATAGCGCAAAACCAAAACCAGCTCTCAGCGCTCGCACGCATATACACCCACATACGCGCGCAATGAAAAATATCTACACAATGTGGTAACACATTATGAGATAAAACAGTTAAACATCGTAAGAAATAATACAAACATCACATCTAAGTATAAAAAGGCATATTTAAAGAGAAGCACGCATATATACACACGTGCGCACGCATGCACACACACACACGCACAAAGGAATAATCAGCATTAAGAATAATGAAACAATGATAAAATAGTTCAAAGTAAAAAGTACCACACGGGGAAAAGAAGTAATATGACAGTAATAAAAACAATATTCAAAAGCCAGACATAAGAATTTCTTTTATAAGCCACAGTAACACTTAACTAAAACTATTTCAAAACCAGACACTGCCAATCCCAATAAACAATAAAAAGACATGTACAGGCAGGAAAGCATTTAAACCAGGAACATTTCACACACACACACACACAAGCGCTCACGCACACACACGCTGAATGTTCTGGATCTAAAAGTATTTGGTAAAGAGGTAGGTTTTGAGGTTCTTTTTGAACACGGTACAAGACTGGGAGTGTCGGAAGTTGGAGTGCAGAGAGTTCCAAAGAGTTGGGGCAAACACAGAAAAAGATCTCCTGCAGACGGACTCAAGCGAATACCTAGAAATTGAGAGAAGAGCTGCATTTTGTGAACGGAGTGATCGAGCAGGTTGGTAGGGGCAAGGAAGATGTGAAGGATAGGAAGGACAGGAATCAGTGTGCAGACAGTGAAAGCAAAAAGAAGCAACTTTGTAATCGAGACAACCAGTGTATGGATGTGACCGTTAAGGATGTAGACCTAATTAGGTGGAAAAAAAAACAATCCACTGCAGCTAGAGAGGTTTCTCCTGCTCACTGCTTACCGGTGCCCGGATACGACAGCTCAGAACCTTATCTTTCAAACACCTTGCGGGAAATCCTAAAACTAATGAATGTGTTGTTGCATGAATTATGCGGAACCGATACAGCTAGGATTATTTCCCCTATCAACCCGGATAATTATGATAGTGAGGAATCTCCGTTTCATGTTTTGCAGTCTCCGCTAATCTCTGACGCCCTTCTTATTCGGCCCATCCTATGAAGCTTGACTGCACTCAGTAAACCTTAGAATAATAAAGTGCGAAATGCAAGATTCCCCGAAACCACATAAATACACAGGGAAACCAGTAAACCAAGGCCACCTGCATAACAGAAGAAAACTCACCTTCGGGAATCTGTCTGAATAAACAAAAACAATAGAAATTTTCCTGAATGCAAGTGACGCGCAGATATACACACAGGCACACCTTCACAGTTTAAAGGCAGTTGGCTCTTCCAGATATCCAGACACCATTCCGAGTATAAACGCAGTTAATCCAAGCGCTTCCTGACAATGGAAACTTCACACGTCCAACCCTGTTCCAAGTACATTACGGTGACGCATAGACAAACACACCCTCAAACATGCAACAGCTTACAGCTTGCAAACATGAAGGGGTACAATAATACAAAATATAAACACGATAACCATTATTGTGCTCTCACTCCTAAGACGAAGACAGACAAACTCGCCCTTTCAACGGTGTGCAAGCATAACACACACACACACGCACACCCACACACCCCCCTACACACACACACACGCATACATACGCACACACACACGGATGCACTCACGCACGCACGAACACACACTCACACATTAACAATTACAGCACCGTTGGCACTTCCGGACACTATCAAAGGAAAAATGCAGAAAATTAAATACGATTACAGCTTTACGCGCCCAAGCATGCAACAATGAATGACACCCTTATACCATTAACTACTTTCACTTACGTGATGATGACAACGCACAGACAAACGCACCCTCACATACCATACAACACAGTTTGCATTTTCCGACATCACTGAAAAAGTTCACAATGCAGCTCCCCCGAAACCAACAGCTACGAAATCTTAACCTACCTTTCAACACGTTCAAGAACATTCTGAAGAGACCAAAAAAAATACCCGTGAGGGTTTCCCACTAACATTTAAACGCCTTCACGTCTTCTTGTAATCTGTATCCTGGCAATAAGCTGTGTCTGTGATTAGATAGAAGCAGCCTCTGCTGTGAGATTTTGTTTTACTTTCTATTACATAAGTTACTATATAATTAATAGCGTGCGTGCGTGTGTGTGTGCATATATAATGGTATCCTACATGTTGTAGAGATTTTAAACAAATATTATACTATCTTTAATTTTTTACTCGTATTTTGTTTTTATTTTGTTTATTTTAGTGATCAAGTGCCTGTCCTAGTTCCTTGTGAAAGGTAATAAAGATTTGATGAATTAATTTGAATTGAATTGAATAAATACCCGCCTCGAGTCGCTGTCTTTTGAGATGTGTGAGCACTATACACTCTTGTGTCATCATCATCATCATCATCATCATCATCATCATCATCATCAATCATCAATCATCAATCATCATCATCATCATCATCATCATCATCATCATCATCATCATCATCATCTTCTTCTTCTTCTTCTTCTTCTTCTTCTTCTTCTTAATATTATTATTATTATTAGCATGATCATTATTATTATGATTAATAATAATAATAATAATAATAATAATAATAATAATAATAATAATAATAATAATAATAATAATAATAATAATAATAATAATATTATTATTATTATTATTATTATTATTATTATTATTATTATTATTATTATTATTATTATTATTATTATTATAAGGCCAGTTTAAAAGTATGCTCCCACGCAAACAACAATTATGAACAACGCACTTGTCAAGACGTTCAAGGAGGCCTAGATTCTCTTGATGTAGGCCTACATTCTATAGAATGCCGGATTTTACACATTGCCGGTAACGTATGCATAAGCCCGTCACAAATGCAAACACCGTCATTTGGCCTAAACAAGCAACTTCATAACTCACATTTTGAATCACAATTTTAAAAAAAAGAGCTAACTCTGACAAAACGTTAGTTGTGGTAAACCCACAAATTAAACCAGTATTATCCAAAAGAGCATAACAAACAACAAAAAACAAAGAAGACTGAATGCACCTCTTTGAGTTCGGTTCAAATATACTCTGGAGAAAAAAACAAACGATCCGTGGAAAACCCAGAAAAGTAAACACTATTAGGTTTACAAAAGAACTCCTATATAACAACAATGTAAGTTCCTAGCGCTTTCTTACTAAATATATGTGGCTGACGTACATTCTAATGATGTTTGTATTCTGTTTTGCTTTTGTAAACGGAGGTTCGATAAATTAGAGTATAGCCTCAGCGTCCCCTGCGTGGGATGCATTTATTGTAAAGTGACCGGCGGGTGCAGTGCCTTCAGTGTTACCACTAGGGTTGTTTCGGCAGATCTTTTATGCTGATCAGGGGCGAGTCCTCTTTCAGCGAAGTTGTGGTCTTGATTTTGTGGTCCTGATTCGGCTCTTTGCATTACGCTGGACCCTGTAATCAATGAATAACTAACTAACTACGAGGACGGAGTGGGTAGTTGGGGCTGGGGAGATCGGCGGTAGAGATAGGAAGGGCCGATACTCGCGAAAAACACCGAATTTTCATCGCAGTCGGCACCCTTTTATATTGATGATTACAGTTCCTGATAATCCGACCTGTTTTCGAATCAAAATAAGGAAACAGGAAAAAACAAAAGACCAAAGCCTATTGATAAGGCACAAATGAAGTCAGACAAAAAAGTTATTGATAAGAACATCAATAGGCTGATTAAGCGATAGCCTACAATGAGATTTTAAATCGACCCACCTGATACTATTATAGACTATTGTATTAGAAACAAAGCAGAGCATTCTAGCAGCACGTGACTTTTGACCAGTCGCTCGTTCTATGATATCTTCTCACACTCTGCTAAGCATTCAATGGCTATCTACAAATAATTTCTACACACACTTATGCCAAACAAATGCCATTCACATCACTGACCAAATCTTGAAGAAGTACATAACATTATGTACGTGACAGATATCACTAAAACAATTACATCTGTGTCCATTTTCAAAACAAGTATTTCAAGGCAATGGGCGTTATAATAGCCCAAGCCAAATCCGCATTGATGTCTATTTACATCACAACACTGATATTTATTAAAGACTCCAAGAAGAATCTTGAACCCCTAGAAGCGTCGTATCTTCGCATTTTTTAAGGGAATCCTGTCAATCAATAATAGCAGCCTCCCACAACTGAATGAGAAAGACCGTCTGGCACTTTCTTGGCACCATACAAGAGTGCCAGAGACAAGCAGAGGAACGTGCAGGGGTGACTATCTACCTAATCCCTCATCCTTTCAGGCCGTTGGGACGTGAAGGCGTGAAGGATGCTGTCGCGAAGAGTTTTCGAAAATGTGAGTCTTAACCATGCATGATCTCTGATACTTCGCATTATAGCAGAAGCTTGCCATTGCTCACAGTGCACCTCATCATACGTACTTGACAACAAGACCTATGCATTTGCAGGTAAACAAGTCTTGCATAACACTTGAGTACAACTCACCCCATAACAATCTGACAGACTCAACTAGATCCCAAAGGGTGCTAACCTAACTACGGCGTTTGTTGTTGTTGTTGTTGTAACCGTACAGCTTAACTCAACTAAGTCACGTTTGTGCTACCAATAAAGTCCAGTCCTATCTCTTTAGACGAGATAACTACAGTACCTGTTTTAACACACACGGTTGTTTTTTTTTAACGGCTAATGGTGAGGTAACAGTAAAATCATCATGTTACATCCTAGAGCACAATGAAGAGTTCCAAAGATCAAACAAAGCAAGGTTTCATCACAGAAAATTACCCAAATAATTAAATTACGTCACAAGTATATCAACTAACCACAAGTATATCAACTAACAAGTTAGTATCTCTCTTCTATGTCTCTATCGACGTGCGCGTACAACCGATTGCTTCCCTTTACATGCTTTGAGCTCCATAGAGCGTTATCGGCCTGAAATAACTTTTTAGAAACTTCAAAACCCAGGGGAATTATGGGTAGATAAATCCTTTTCTGAAATAACGTCGGCTAAATCCTTCTTTAGTTTCTTTGCTCGAGCAAAGGCAACCTCATAGGTATGGAGCACTTTGTCCATTATAACTCCATCGCTGATATTACTGCTGACAAGTTTCTGCCTTTGTTCACTACCAGAAATATGCAGTTCCTCTCCCAACTTTCGTTTCATTTCAGCGAGCACATCTTCGCGAGAACAGATTTCCCAGAATTCTCTATTCTATTTTTAGGTTTGGGATATCCCCGTTTCAGCTTGTGGCTAAACGGGACCACCGCACGTCGACTTGGGGCAATACGAGATACTAACTTGTTAGTTGATATACTTGTGATTACGTATACTCTGGCTTCATTTTAAAAAACATCTTTCTTATATAACTTTTTCCCAGCGCAAGAGCTGCTCAAGGTGGTGGACGACTCGGGATCTAATTCAAACCGTTGAGGCGCCCACTTGCAACCGAGCACAATCCTGGACAAGCAGGTATTGGGGGAGAAAGGACCTAGTGCTTGCTGGGTGTATTTGTGTTGCCGACACTCACCCGCAAACGCTTCTCAGCAAAAACCCAGGCAACTCTTCACATTCTAGTGTATTTGTTCTGACCTTTATAGATCCTGTTTGTATTCCAAAGGCGTAGATTGGGAGGTTTGATCGCTCCAGTGCAATTTGATAAAGTTCCCGACAATGACAGTCTGAACATTCTTCTTGCTGCTCAAATATTATTTTAAGGCAAACGACAAACAAGCTACACATGTTTTCAAACATCTGAACCGCGCGTCGCAGATTAAAACAACAACAACAACCTACAACTGTGACCTTTTTCATCTGTACAACCTAACACGAGTTCAATTGGCCTCATTCAGAAATGGGAGGTAACTTAACTTTCTGTATTGTTTTTAGTTACCTCGAGTTATCCGGGCATATATGTCGTCTCGGAACAATATGAAAGCTACCCCGAGTTGCAAGCTTTTCTTCGGGAAAGGGTGTGGTGGTGGTTGTAGGGCAGTGCAGAGCAGAAATGATACGCGAGAAACTGTTCGTTTGCAAAGAATGTCCACCCAATTTTAGACAACTCTGGGCGCAACATGCGGTCAAGCCGGCCAAAAGTTGTCTCCCTTCGTATTTCCGAGCATGGTCTATTCAGAAGACTCAATATCTGGAAACCCCCTGAATCGCAAAATTTACATCTGAAACACCTTGACCCTAGCAGCCCCACAGACTTTAAAGGGCCTTTTTCTGTGCAACCATGATTTCAAACGATATGAAACCTTTTGATCCTACAACCCAGATATTACCAAAAAGTAATATGACGGGTCCTTTTAACATTTTACCCAATTTTAAAACCAACTCTATAAATCCCACATGTAATGCTCTCGTTGACCTCAAAAAAGTTCTGGTATTTCTAATTGGTTCGGAACGCCTCCAATACACTAAGTGCAATTCACAGGCTTCAGAAAGATACACTCTTGGAATTAAAACTCGGGGAAGAAAGCAACCACCAGCCTAGACACAACAACTGAGAAATGCCGACCAATAAACAGCCATCAGACAGAAAACTAATTCTGTAATAGCGGAAATTCTTGCAGATGCGCAAACTCAACACAAACAACAACACCACACGGAATCACGAAAAGATTAAAGGGTGCTGGCGTCTGAACGGCTGCAGTGAAGAAGAGTTCATGGAAAGGGTTGGGGGAGGGAGAACCACAATTTCCACAAAGGATGGTTTAAGTGAACTTAGGCGTTGATTTCTTTTTCATCCAACATCATCATCATCATCATCAGCAGCAGCAGCAGCAGCAGCAGTAGCAGCATCGTCAACCCCACACGCCCCCTCCCCTCCTCAAAGGAACCCATGAACCTCTGCTTATACTAACATACACTACTCTAATTTAATACTAAACATGCTTGTGATATCTCAATCCAGTCATCTTTGTTGTAAGCAATGTAAGCAATACTGCTCAAATTACAGTTTGTAGTGCAATCACACATGCATCGGACAGTTTTACCCTCGATGGGTTTCCATCAGTACGTGAAACCACAAGACTTCACCTTGATGCTGATTGCAGGAATGTCGATACTGGCTTACAGCCTAGGTGTAATACAGTCTCTGCTTACACAAGTAAGGGCCCACAAGTAGACAGCAAAGCAAGCCTACATAACTGACATCCACGCGCTTGTTTGTTAGTGCATCACGTGCAAAGAATGCCGACCGGCTCAAGTCTTTGAATTACTAACGCCCCAGCACGGGAAACACAAAAAAGCAGAGGTAATACTGAAATCACAACATGGTAAAAAAATATCGTTAGGCAAGGTGTATCCAATAGGAGTACTTCCTAAATAGCTGTCAACATGTATTTTGTACCGCTTTTCAGGGAAAGCAACTCTCATTGACCTACTTTCGGTTTATTTAGGATAGCTGTCAACGTGTATTGTGTACCGCATTTCAGGGGAAGCAACTCTACTTTCGGTTTATTTAGGGATAATGCCTACGATACGCTAGATAAACTAACAAGTCCATGACTCCCACATTATCCCTAGGGTCTCCTTGCTTCCCACTCCACCATTATTTAATGATTTATTTAACCGTTATTTATATAGCGCTTTTCCAGCTCATGTCCTGATCAAGGCGATGGCCATTACAGGATCCAACTTATGATGCCCACTTGCTGCATTAGACACATCATATGACGCTCAGACAACTGAGCACAATTCTGGAACCGTGGATGGGGAAAAGGGACCCAATGCATGCTGGGTATATTTGTATAGCTGGCCATGACCCGTCCAGGACATGAGCGTCAGAATGTAAGATCCGTGCGATGGAATGCGTACACGGACTATATTAAACCTCGGTTTGTACTCTCGTACGAAGTGGAAACGTAATAGGACGAAGCATTGGACCATATGACTGACTGCCATCACGCACGCAAGAAAATGGTAAAATTAAAGAGTATACAAAAGCTATTATTATTACAGAGCTGAACCATTATCGCGCTCACAAGCCCTTTAATCACTATCATCAACACCAAAACCAACATCACTCCTTTGAAAAATCATCATCATCATCATCATCATCATCATCATCATCATCATCATCATCATCATCATCATCATCATCATCATCATCATCGTCGTCGTCGTTAGCAGATGCAGTGAGGTAATACACATTGCTGCGATCGGTAGAAAGTATCGCCAAAACTCCCGCTAGCAGCAGGTGAAAATATTCCCTCCATACCTTCAAAGTATACTCTGGGCTCGCTGCTAGCTGCGGATGCGAACCGCAGTACTGTTTAAAAGTGATGGAAAGAGCGGAATATTGCTACAAGGGTTCGGGTAAGGGTTTGTTGTAGATCTATCACTAGCCCTTGCCCTAACCCTTTTCTCTACAAAAATGCTCTTTTCCGTCCCCAAAACCCATTTGCCTTCTTGGATTCTTAAATTGTATGAAACCAAGTGAGGACACTATCCGGCGTCAATAAACGGTTCGAAAAGATTCTCAAACGGTTCGTAAAAGACAGTTGACCTAGACACAAATACAGCGTAACCTAATTCGTCGCCCAGAGAAGACGAAACTTACTTTTCCGTTTCTAGTCTTTCAGCGACACTGTAACTGAGCAGGCTGCTAACATCGCCAAAGTATCCCTTCAAGGGACAAGGGACATACTTTGGCCTGCTGCGCAGCGTGTGCCTGGAGTATACTTTCTTTCGATCGTAGCTATGTGCAATGGGTGATGCGGTACCAGCAGCAGCCAGCAACAACATCGTTTATCCTGTCATCACTCTCATCAATATTCCGCTTCAAATAACCAACTGTCCACTGTAACAAGTGGGTGATTAGAGAGGGGAGGACCGGATGAACACTGCTATTTAATAGGATGAGTTGTGACTCCCCGTGTCAGAATGTCCCACAAGCATTTCCAGTACTTTAGGACAGCACTTAAAAAATCTATCGATATTTTTTTTAAATATCACGAAGACTGTTTTTTCCCTAGGTAAAAAGAATCCATTATCAAACAAATATTGTATAATCATATCAACCATGCATTGATACACCTTTAATATAAATGTGGTTCTACTATTTTGTCTTAGGAATCTTACAGGAAACAGTTTTCCATAATGCAATATCGTCAGGAAAAAGTCATATTCTGAAATATTTGGAGTGAATATTTTTCACATCATTAACCATTATAGAAAATAAAATAGGAGCTATAACACTTCCTGACTGTGATAATGAACCTTTGATGCGTACTGGAAAATTTCTGTTTGATAAAAAGCTTTTAATGAACATATATAAGTTACCTATATCCCATTTTTTTAAATTTCAACAATAACTTGCTAAAAGTGCCAAACTGAATCATATGCTCTCTCTCTCTATCTCTCTCTCTATATATATATATACATACACACATATCTATCTATCTATCTATCTATCTATCTATCTATCTATCTATCTATCTATCTATCTATCTATCTATCTATCTATCTATCTATCTATCTATCTATCTATCTATCTATCTATCTATCTATCTATCTATCTATCTATCTATCTATCTATCTATCTATCTATCTATCTATCTATCTATCTATCTATCTATCTATCTATCTATCTATCTATCTATCTATCTATCTATCTATCTATCTATCTATCTATCTATCTATCTATCTATCTATCTATCTATCTATCTATCTATATATATATATATATATATATATATATATATATATATATATATATATATATATATATATATATATATTCGACCTTTTGTAAATCCTGCTTGAAAAATTGGGCAACTATTTTTGCTTTCACAATAATATTCTAATCGAAACTTTATCATCCTTTCATACAATTTAGCAAAATGAGGAGTTAATGAGATAGGTCGGTAACTTTCAGGCTTTGATTTAGGTTTCCCATATTTTAATATTGGTGTAAAAGTATTATGTTTCCATTCAGAATAAATAGTTCCCCTTTCCCAACAATTCTTGTAGAAATCTACACGTTTTTGCATAAAATCAGTAGGAAAATGTTCTACTATTATATATATATTATGAAATTGGATCAAAGCCTGTTGATACTTTTAATTTACCAACACTTTTAATAGCTTGAAGTAATTCTCTTAATGTTAATGGCTGGTTTATTGCAGAAGTATCAGTGACTATGTCATTATCATCAGTACTACTTTCATTTGTATTTTCCTGTTCGTATAATTCTCTTCTTCCTTGCTCTGACACAGGCAAAGTATCTGTCCTACAAGTTGCTGCTAAAGTCTCAGAATATAATTCAGCTTTATCTTTATTTGTCTTATACATTTTATTATTTAGTAATAATGGTGCCGCAGGTAAATAATAATTGCTTTTCATTTTTCTTACTTTTTTTTCCATAACTGAGACGTGTCGGTTGAATTTTGTTTATAGTTTCCTGAACAAAATTATTAAAATTATCTGGTTTTGTTGCTTTTGCTACCTGAGTACTTCACGAAAGTTTTTTTTTTAATAATCTGTGTGCAATGCTGCTGTTAACGATGGGGTTTTAATGTTACTATTTTCCATAAATTTTTTGAAAGCTTGTTTTTAAATTTAACTGCTTTGTGCATTCTTCATTCCACCAAGGACTTGATTTCATGTTTTCTAATATTTTATTTGTCTTAACTTAAAGAATTGATTTGTCTGCTGCATCTAAAATGGTACTTCTTAACACATTATATGACAGATATCCAAATCACGAATGGTATAAAAATAAAGATAAGATGCTGATAAGTTTAAAATAGATCAAAATAATTACCAATTTGCTTTTTTCATATTATAGAAAATGCTTTGATCTTGCTCAGTAAGTTCTGGTTTATTAAACAATCAATTAAAATAGGTTATTGATCACTGTCCAAGAGATTATCATGTACTGCCCAATTACACAACAAAAGTATGTTGGAATTGAAGAAACGAGTGATAGATCTATAACAGAACACTTACGATTTTCTCAATCAGGAATTCTTGTAAAAGAGCCATCATTTAATTAGGAAAGATCAGAATTTGTTATAATATCTGCTAAATATTCTATATTTTTAGTATTAACACAATCTTACACCCAAAGGTTATGTTGAGCATGGAAATTTCCTAGCACAATCCAGTTATCGCTAGTATTTAAATTAAGAATTCAGTCAGCATCACCTTTAGAAACACCATCAGGATAATAGCAATTTATAATATTAACACAGGTATTTTAAACATCAATGTCAACCCAACGTATAAATATAATATTATTAAGATTGTGTTCTGGTGATTGTTTTGTTTTGTTTTGTAAGAAATTGACGTAGAAATATATAAAGCAACTTTAATTTTATTTTCATTACGAGGATGACTTAATATGGGTGGCTAATAATAGCCCGTCAATTTTTGGTAGATAAGATTTTTTGCAGTTTAAAGATTGTAAAGCCAACACAGAAAATGAGCGCGACATAATAAAATCTTGTTAAAAATCAATATGTATTTTACTCCTGCAATTACACTGCAGAATTTTCACATTTTAGCCCGACTATACTGGGACTGCATTGCAAAATTGCAGAATATTAGCAGTAGATATTACATGCACGGGATTTATCTTTTACATTTATGTAATTATTTGCATTATGAAATTATTTAAAGTACATAATAGTGGAATAGGCAATTTTTCATCACATTGTTTACTTGGTTCAACGTTTGTGAAGAACATCACATTAAACTTTCTTGTAATTTCATCAATCATTAAATCAGGTTTCTTCAGCTGCAGGGAGAAAGCTATAAGGCGTAAAACCCTTGTGACAAAGGCAGAATAGACAAGATTATCACTCCCCTTCAATTTTCTCATATTTATTATTTTGTATTTCTGAGTCAATTTCTTGTTGCATTTGTTCAAAGAGCAGGCTGTTTTGTTGTGTCTTTTCTGAACGAGGATTTTTCATGTCTTGGAGTGTTAAATCTTGCGAAGTGTTTGTTGGGGAGGATTTTGTTCTCTGAATTTGTTAGTGTTGTTGACTTGCTTGTTTGTGACAGATTTTGTGGTGACACGCGAGCTTCTGATTTATTGTTCGATTTGGTTCTCATATACAAAACGGCATCTGGACAACTCGAGATGCATATTTCTTTGTTTTATTTGGAGTATTTTTCACTCGAATTGATTTCAGAGCTTGGTTGTACGTTTTTGGTAAAGATGGTTTTGAAGAAATTATAAGGTCTTTAACCCAAAAGTCTTCAGGGAATATCTTGTTTTCTGGAGCCGCTGGTTTCTGTGAAATCTTTTGTCTTGTTTCTGTTAAAGCTTGTGAATATTATGTTGAAGGTATCACATACTTTTACTTTGTTGATCTCAATTCTGAAAAGCATCTCTGGGCATTTCGACCACACCGCACTTTGGTCGCCTCCACAACTGATGCAAGCAAGGGGTTTGTTACACTCCGCTCGTGAGTGGTGATCTCCACATCTCGAGCAAACAACAAAATCTTGATCTGCAGTGTTTCATGGTATGACCAAAGCGTTGACTTTTGGTGCATCTCAGAACCGGTCAGACAAAGGTTTTAACAAAGTCACATCGCCAAGTTTAACCGTTTTTTGGTAAGGCAGTTGTCATGAAGGTGACATTGATAGATGTTGATAATTCACCTTTTCGTTTTTAAACATATTTTTCAGCCTCAACTGCTTCAGGTTCTTTTAGCTCTGCGACAATGTTTGGCACGCAACTGTCATCACCCAAGGGGATCGGAGAGATAGTACCAACTAAGTTTGCTTTAGGAATAGCCCCCTTAATTGGCACACCACATGGAGGTTCAAGCTGTTCAACACGTTTTTGTTGCGACGAAGACACGCACGAAACAAACTAACGGTTGCCACCTACATTCTTCACCGCAACCGGTTTTCCTACTCCCGACCTCTCAAATGAGGAGATAATTCAGGGCCCAGTTTGGAAACAGAGCCATGGTCTGCAACGATGACCGCAAAATGTTGTTGTCTGCTGTCCACTAACTGGGGACAGGTCTTAATCCTGAAACAACATCCTCCTCCACACTTCTTTCCCCTTCCACTGTCACACTGACTTTCTCTCATTTTGTCTCGCCTCTCACTTCTCATTTGCCCGTCACCCTTCGTGTTCTTTATGTAGGTATATAAAAGACAGTTTTAAACACACACACACACAAATATAATAATCCCAAATAAAATACAAGCTATTATTTCTAGTCATAAGAACCCTGTAATAAAATTATTGCTTCAAAATGCTTATCAGATGTGCATTTGTTAAACCAATAAAACGTTATATTCTCATATGACAACTGATCAAATCTTCAGAAGTATAATACCTTGATATAAGTGAAGGTCATCAGTTAGCTTTAAAGACGATGTTATTGTGCCATCAGCTGCAAACATGTCAAGTGCAACTGTAGACCTTTTCACGATAGAAATGTTTAATTAATTAGTCACATAATTTGCTGGTCTTCCGCATCGAGTAGGTAAAGTCGAGGAAATGTATGCCTCTTCTTTCTCAGAGCATCAATTAATACATTCAGAATTAATACTTACACAGTCAGCTGATCACTTCATATAATGTTGTACAAGTTTACTAAATACATGTATTAAGGACAGAAAACTATCGATGACGTGCTACTAGTGAATGACTGCTCGGACGGTCGAAAATTACACAGTCTCCCTTAACTGATGTAACATTTCTTGGCAATGATGTAGAAGTCTCAGAACAAAGCGACGCCCAGCATGTTTAAAAACTACAGACCTTTAAACGGTAGAAATATTTAATATATTAGTCACATAATCCGCTGGTCGCTCGCATCGAGTTGGTAAAGTCGGCAGAACATCAGTTAATAATAAGATATTCAGAATTACTACTACTAGTCACACAATTCGCTGATCACTCCATATATGATGAAGATGATGATGATGATGATGATGATGATGATGATGATATTAACAAATAATAACAAATAATAATAATAATAATAATAATAATAATAATAATAATAATAATAATAATAATAATAATGGAGGCAATATATGCACTTTTCCCAACTCACCTATCAGGCTCAAAGCGCGGTGATCTGCACCAAAATACACGCTGACATGTTTCACCCACTCGTCAGTCCCCAACAAGCACACATCTATCAAACAGGTGGTGTAAAGGCAGGGAAGGGGGAAGGATGAGGATCGCTGCGAGAAGACGGAAAGGAAATCGAATTTTAGTTTAAACATTTTAGACTGACTGCATCCAAAATCATTATTGCTGAAGGGAAAGAGGGAGGCAGGGAACCGGAGTACCCGGAGAAAACCTGACCTGACCACGCAGCCTCGCAACCGGCATAGGAAACCAGCGACTAATCAACTGCGCCACTAGACCACCCTTTGTCGTAATTAGTGCAAGACTGTGAAACAATCTACAGGTCTATTCCAGCCGTCATCAAGAACCATAAATATTGCGCTGCGTGTCTATAAATAAGGGCTGCTGCGAAGTTCTGCCAGAGAAAACAATCCTTAGCCTTTTTCCAAGGAAAACACTTCATTTGCGCTTTCTATTATTTTCCGAACAGAATTACGTGGATAAAGAAGAAGTTATGGCCGGTGAAAGGGAGGAGGAATGGCTAAGAAAGAGGACCAAGATTAGAAGATGGAAGACGAAGATGACGATGCCATGGCTGCATGTAAAACGCGCAAATTTGGATTTTCAACATGCGCACTCGTGTTTTTCTCTCAAAATGAGCACTATTTTCTATATCCAGATGCGCCCACATTGAGCACTCCAAATGCGCACACACTCGCATTGCTGGGCATGATTTCGGGTTTACATCTCCATGGTCGCCCTTTGCAGGTTTTTCTCTGGAGCCAATAGAGAGACCCGTTTACCAGTAGTGCTAGTTTAGTCTTGTTGGTGGTTGTCTTCTCGATTTGCTCCATCCTGTGTACATTTGCACTGACACAGTTCGAAATGACAACAAGTAAGACTAAACGAAATTAGATTACAGCTCATGATTTTAAAGACCCCATTTTGATTTTGGCCTTCCACAATGAATTATGCTAATAGTAATTGTGAATTTCTTCTTTTGACAGCTAAGTGAGATACATTCACAAAACGGAGAACTGTAAGTGCGCAAGTGGCATGCTAAATTTGGCAGAAGCGGGCGCATATGGACGGTTCAATAGTGCACTTTTGTCTCGTGCGCAAGTGGAAAGTGTGCACTTTTCGGGTGCTACCGATTAAATTGATGATGATGATGATGACGATGATGATGATGATGATGATGATGATGATGATGATGATGATGATGATGATGATGATGAGGAGGAGGAGGAGGAGGAGAAGAAGAAGAAGAAGAAGAAGAAGAGAAGAAGAAGAAGAAGAAGAAGAAGAAGAAGAAGAAGAAGAAGAAGAAGAAGAAGAAGAAGAAGAAGAAGAAGAAGAAGAAGAAAGAACATTAACACCACATCAGCGACAAGACAACAACAACAATAGAAGAAGAAGAAGAAGAAAACCAAGGACAAAAAGAAGAAGAAGAAGAAGAAGAAGAAAAGAAGAAGAAGAAGAAGAAGAAGAAGAAGAAGAAGAAGAAGAAGAAGAAGAAGAAGAAGAAGAAGAAGAAGAAGAAGAAGAAGAATGACAACAACAATAACGACAACTACAACATAACCGACAAGACAATGACAACAATAGAAGAGGAATGGGGGAAGAGGAGGAGGAGGAGGAGGAGAAGAAGAAGAAGAAGAAGAAGAAGAAGAAGAAGAAGAAGAAGAAGAAGAAGAAGAAGAAGAAGAAGAAGAAAACTAACAACAACAACATAAGAAGAAGAACAAGAACAACATGATGACGAGCAAGAAGTAGAAGAACAAAACAATCCCCACACACCTCCCTCACCAAAAAATAATTATTAAAAAAATTAAATCAAATGAAAGACATCAATACAACAACAAATAGAACAGGCATCAGCCCAACAGAAAAGGAACAGAAAAAGAGCATAGGACGATGAACAAGAAATTGTTTAGATGGGGGTCTCGGAAAAAAAACAACTAAATTGACGGCGTCGAAAATAGAATTGTCTATCTCAAGGTGCCCCTGTCGATAAAAAATAAGTCTGGATTCAAGCCGGCATGTTATGCTTTTTTTTCAACAGGCGCTTGTATCTGGACACGCCAGCGCCTATGCCTGTGACGAATCTCTCTTTGGTTATCTATAATAATAACAATAATAATAATAATAATAATAATAATAATAATAATAATAATAATAATAATAATAATAATAATAATAATAATAATAATAATATGTCAATATAGATATCAAAGGAAGACGCGTCACAGGGATAGACGCTGGCGTGTCCATATACAAGCGCCTGTGCTTTTTTTTTTTTGCTTTCACAGGTATCCTTAGCGTTGAAATATATATATAGGAAGACATCTGTAGTAAGTTTTGTGGGTTTACTGGTATACTTATATTTGTATACTAGGTTATTGAATCTAGATATTAAAAAAATCTCTCTCTCTCTCTCTCTCTCTCTCTCTCTCTCTCTCTCTCTCTCTCTCTCTCTCTCTCTCTCTCTCTCTATATATATATATATATATATATATATATATATATATATATATATATATATATATATATATATATATATATAATAAATACGCGTTAGTTGTCTATAGCTGGCAGGACCTTCATTCTTCCTTTCTTGCTTTTTTTCTTTTCAATTTAGAAAATAAAGTTCGTTTGCGTTTGTTTAGGCGCTGCTTAGAGAGAGAGAGAGAGAGAGAGAGAGAGAGAGAGAGAGAGAGAGAGAGAGAGAGAGAGAGAGAGAGAGAGAGAGAGAGAGAGAGAGAGAGAGAGAGAGAATACAGAGAAGAAGATGAAAGGAAAGAAAGTAAGAGAAAAATAACAAAAGACGACAGAAGAAGAGATTATATTGAACAATTTATTACTAAACATGTTCTCTTCGCTGAAGAGGTGATATTACATGTTTTAAGCTTTCTCTTTTACTTTCAAAGAAATTCAGTAGCGAGTTGATTTGCAGCGAGCGTCTTACTCGCGTTGTTTTGTATGCAATGGAAAAACTAGGACGTTCCGCGCCTGCGTATTAAGAGATCCTAGGCTAAAATCGAAAAAAGGGTAAGTCCACAATGTTCGCGGCCATGATGTTCTCGCAGAAAGGAATCTATTTTTCCAACTCGCCAAAGTCTCGTGACGGATTGCTTGTTTTCGCCTTGTGCCACGGAACTCATCTCTTATTTTCGCGTATACCCGCGTGGACAACACGATGAATAAACGAAAACTCCGATAGTATGGCCACGTCACCAGATCATCAGGCCTTGCAAAGACCATCCTGCTAGGCACAGTACAAGGAGGTAAAAGAAGATGGTGACCGAAAAAGAGGTTGGAGGACAACATTCGAGAATGGACTGGCTTGACACTAAGCGAAGCCATGAGGGTTTCTGAGGACAGAGAAAGATGGGTTACGCTGGTATAACGATCATCTGTGGTGCCCCAACGACCTCCAAGTTACGGGATAGGAAATGATAGGATACGATAGGACCCGCGTGTACTCGCGAAAACTTACTTCAAAGCAACTCGCTATTCGTGTTGTTGTTGTTGTTGTTTTTTTTATCAAAACGCTGCAGCAGATCGTGTCAGGATGTGAGTGAGTGAGAGAGAGAGAGAGAGAGAGAGAGAGAGAGAGAGAGAGAGAGAGAGAGAGGTGTTTTCTCCTTCCCTTCGATAAATGTATTGAATGCTGTCAATCCAAGTTTCAAAACTAAAATTTGAATCCTCTTCCCCCCCCCCTCTCCCCCACTGCAATAACGACCTCTTCAGATCGACGCTCTTTGACTTCGATTGAAGAAAAAGCGCCTTATCACCTCTTGTAGGCATACAAGAGAGAGAGAGAGAGAGAGAGAGAGAGAGAGAGAGAGAGAGAGAGAGAGAGAGAGAGAGAGAGAGAGAGAGAGAGAGAGAGAGAGAGAGAGGGGGGGGGGGGGGAGTGAGAGAAAGAAGGTTGAAAGTTCGTCAAGAACGATTACTTCCTTCAACAAGTAGTAACTGATTGCGTTTGGCATTAACTTCCCTTGAGAACCACACCCTTCTCTCTCTCTCTCTCTCTCTCTCTCTCTCTCTCTCTCTCAAACGAAATGCGCGACGGCATTGACCCATCTTAGGGCGAGGTCTTGCTTTTCCTGAATCGTTCTCACCTAAAGTAGATTCTCTCCTAATTGTTGTTGATGCTGCTGCTTTTGTTGTTGTCGCTGCTGTCGTTGTCATCGTTCATTGCTGATTGTGGGTTTATGTGGGAAAAGAGTTTGTAAGTGCTAGAATCGATTCTGCAACTACAGGAGTATTCTACGACCTGGAGCGTTGCAGAAAATCTTCATTAGCTGCTGTTTTAGTGTACATTATCTCTCTCAAGTGTAGCACAAATGTCCTCGAAATCTTCGATCTCTCTCTCTCTCTCTCTCTCTCTCTCTCTCTCTCTCTCTCTCTCTCTCTCTCTCTCCCTCTCTCTCTCCCTCTCTCTCAATAATGGTAAGTGCATAAGTGTGAATTTATTGGTAGTAACATAGAATTATACACGTATTTTTCTGTGTGAATGTGTGTGCAAATGTGTGCGTTTGAAAAAGACATTAAGCGTCTTGCAGACTGGTCGACGGTTAATTATAAAGGCCATTCATCAGCCTAAACTGCAGGTGTATATAAATCATGGGCAGTAACTGCGATATTAAGGTTACAAATACGCGGTAACCTCCCATGCACTGAGAAACAAAAATCGATAGCCGATGACTGCAAAATATACCCATAGCTGGTTAACTAGAATGAAACGGCATTTCCGCCAAATAAAGAAAAAAGAAAAAGATAAAAAAGATTCCGTGGATTACAAATGCGCTCGTCAGCTCTAGAAGCTACTAAAGACTGAACTCCGGTATGCACCAAAAAATACTTTGCTTAAGTCAGAACCCACGTCAAACACAACGCGTTATCTAAGGCTTGTGCCATGGACCATTTGGTCTGGTCCTGCTGCAAGATATTACAATCTGAATAGCAGAAAGTTAATCATATTAGGTCAGATCAGACAACCATAAAGACGACACCAACGATGGCAATATTAAAGAAGAATGATAAGTGATACCAACGAACGAACGAAGAAAGCGACTTGAGAAGAAGAAGAAGAAGAAGAAGAAGAAGAAGAAGAAGAAGAAGAAGAAGAAGAAGAAGAAGAAGAAGAAGAAGAAGAAGAAGAAGAAGGAGAAGAAGAAGAAGAAGAAAAGGCGGGGAGAAGTAGGGGATTGGGGATAATTACCAAGAACGGAGAGCGAGAGAGAAAGAGAGAGAGAGAGTGGCGTGTGTAGGGTGTTGGTGAGGGGATGGGGCGGTTAACAAAATATTCTAGCTTTTAGCTTTTGTTTAATAAATTAGTTCACCCATGCGCCTTCACTCTTCAACGATGTTTTATAAAATAACAGATGACGTTCATTACAACACACGGTATGAGCCGGTAAAGTCATTATTACCTTGCTTAATAGCATTTAATGATGCATTGGTGCCAGTAATTTTCTGCCATAAAAACAGATACCTTAAGAAAAAATGCGAAAGCGTTTGCTGGCACATCGTTTTCACATCTGTGGAAGGAAAAGAGAGAGAGAGAGAGACAGACAGACAGTAAGTATTATATATTACTGGTATTGGATGCAGTCAATTTACAATTTCAAAAAAATAAAATGTATAAATTCTATTCCGATTTATCTAATCTTCTTCAGATCGCCGCTCTT
This sequence comes from Oncomelania hupensis, assembly GCA_036898135.1. Lineage (NCBI taxonomy): Eukaryota > Metazoa > Mollusca > Gastropoda > Littorinimorpha > Pomatiopsidae > Oncomelania > Oncomelania hupensis. The sequence goes on from JBAHVR010000146.1 coordinate 183,758, forward strand.
TGAGTTGGATTGAAGAAAAAGCGCACCCTATATTATTATTATTATTATTATTAATAGTAGTAGTAGTAGTAGTAGTAGTAGTAGTAGTAGTAGTAGTAGTAGTAGTAGTAGTAGTAGTACAGAGGGAGGTTGGTAGGGAGAGAGAAAGATAGGAATGAGGGGAGGTAGAGAGTGGAGAGAGAGAGGGAGATGTTGTGGCCGCTGCTGCTGTTGCTGCTACTGATGATGATGATGATGATGATGATGATGATGATGATGATGACGACGACGACGACGACGACGACGATGATGATGATGATGATGATGATGATGATGATGATGATGATGATGATGATGATGATGACCGAAGACGGCAGCGGCGGGGAAGGTAACACTTGCATAATCCTTTTGACGCAATCAACATTGAGCAGGAAGTGACATGAAAGGGACCGCGGGTGTACTTAGGTAATGGACGAATGACATCGATGGAAACTTGTAAGCTGGAGCCAAGATCGAAGCCTAACCAACACGAAGGCGAGGATAGAACATGGGCATGGTAAGCTATCGGGAAATCGCAGTGGCCTATGCAGTAGTCCAAAATGGAGGCTAAGGCAAGCAAAAGAGGAAACAAGTAATAAAAGAAGAAAGAAAAAACAAACAAAGAAAGGAATAAATAAACGAAATTTAAAAAAGACAGAAAAAGAAATCAATAAATGCAAGAAAATAACGAAACATTTAAATAAGGAGTACGTTTGCGTGCGTGTGTTTGTGCGTGCGCGTGTGTGTGTGCGTGCGTGTGTTTCTTTCTTCTTTTATTATTTGTTTCCTCTTTTTCTTGCCTTAGCCTCCATTTTCGACTACTGCATAGGCCACTGTGATTTCCCGATAGCTTACCTGTAGCAATATACAATTGCTCCTAAATATTAGAACCTGTGCACCGTGTTGAGCGATTGGCCTTGGACTTTGATGTCCGTGTTGATGCCATTGATGTTGTTGGTCATCAATTTGATCTTCTCAGCGCTTATTTCCATTCCTAAGGCTCTGGAAGTGTACGAGCTGTTCAAGTTCTTTGTCCCCTCCAGCTAATCCAACAAAGTTATCCGCCAAACAAAAGTATAAAACAAAGTGGGATAAAACGACAAACAATAAAACGACAAACAAGGAAATCTAATATATTGGAAGAGGACGAAGACCGAGATCAATATGGAAACACAACAGAGTAGAAAAACGCAAATAGAAATAAGCTCAACTGCAAAATACAAAACAAATCCAGATCTACAAACCAACAAAAATAGGCAAAACAATAGGGACATTTATATTTTCATTTTTCTTTATGTAGTTATTTAATCGTTATTATATACTGCTTTTCCAGCCTAAGACCCGCTGAAGGCGCTCGCCTATTTAAAACCAAAGACATCCAAGTAGTAGTGGGCTACGAAACAATAGAACTTCTGTTTGGTGTTCAGTTCTAAGAATCGACGGAAAATGCACAACGAAAACAATGATTGAAAAAGAACAAATGCATATAGGGGTTTAAACGACTGATTTCTTCACAATGGTTTCAAAGGCTAGAATTGCAGCATAATTCCAGCTTAACAGCATCGATTAAACCTACGAGCAGTATAAAGCTTATTTTGAATTGGAGTAAATATAAAAGATAACGATCTCACCATTCATACATAAAAATACTGTCCAAACCGGATCAGCTGGGTAATATTGAAAAACAAGAGGAGAGAAATCATTGACGTTATGCTAGGATTGACGTATGAATGAACTATGAAAGCAATCATTTTAGGGTTCACAACACACAACAGAAAGTAGAACTATTGACCAATATGTCTTAGTGTCAGTACATCTGGATTGAAAGTTGTAATTGAAATAATAATCAATGAACTTAGAGTCGAATACAGGTAGCTTAAAGTGGGATAATACTGGTGAATAAACTCAATATGCGTTTTATTGAATTCGTTTGATATTAGCATTCACCAATTTTAAAATTTAAAAAAACAACACGAAACTTTCAAAGCAAAACCGAAATAACAAAGAGCATTTGAGTTGGCGGGAGAAAAAAAACGATCGAGATTAAAGCAAAGATCAGACGAGAGGGCGATCACTCTAAGGGTCCACGCGGAAGACCGGAAATGAGGGGCATTGTGCAAGAGCACACACCCAGGACTTCCGCTATCGACGTCCAACCGAAAAAAATGGAAACGGTCGTGATGTCACAAAGGTCCCGTGCGACGCGCACGTGTCCTCTAAATAAAACGCAGCCGTCAGCAAGGGCTGCCGTATGACGTCACTGTCCACATTCGGAGTTGTCGATTTCCGCTATTGCTGACTGACCTCTTCAATTCTGTGACAACAGACCTTGTGATTGGCACTTGCTACACCCTCACTCACAGCCAAGCACAAACCTCCTATATATCATTCTTCAAACACCACATAGTCACTTTATTTATTTATTTCTTTTATTTGACGATCCATTCACATTTGTTAATTTAGACAACGAATTAAATTATACCCAAATTACTGTAAAATTAAACGTAATTAAATACATTAAATTATTTTAAATTGAAGTAAAACGAAAGGTTAATTATATATATATATATATATATATATATATATATATATATATATATATATATATATATATATATATATATATATATATATATATATATATATATATATATATAATTATATATATATATATATATATATATATATATATATATATACCTTCCAACTACGTATCATCAAAATTATGTCCATGGGTAGTTTAATAATAACTTGTAAAGAAAAAAAGAAGAAAGGTGGAAACGGCAAATAATCGAAAGCGCTCCAATTGTCACGGAAAATGCTTTTTTTTTTTTTTTTAATCGTGGAAAGATAATTATAGACTAGACTATGAATATTGTGCAAATGTTTATTGAAAATAATTATATAAAATTATGTTTAGACCTTGCTTACTCCCGCTAAGTCCGCTTTCGTAAGGTTTATAATCCACAGGTAGTTTTTAAATAGCCAGTAGTTTGCTACTTTTCACTTTCGATGATGACTGGAACACGTTTGAATGCTTTGCCCTCTTGAAGAGTTTAAGGCATCGTACTTATTTATTTTAATATGTGCAGACAAAAAAAAACCCAAACCTATAGCTTTGGTTTTGTCAACAATCCGAGATTAAACTTTATGATGGAGAACTCATCACGCACTTCCACCCCCTTGTTCGATTATCGATATATTTACCTCCCTTCTTTGAGACAAACTCTCTCTTCTCTCTCTCTCTCTCTCTCTCTCTCTCTCTCTCTCTCTCTCCTCTCTCTCTCTCTCTCTCTCTCTCTCTCTCTCTCAGACTCTCTCTCACTCTTTTCATCACAAATACCAACACTTTTCCTAGAAATGAAAATGTCTGGAGTTTGTCAATCAAAGGTCAGAACACCAGTTGAAACAGCAAACTTGCTCCCACTCATCCTGTTAATCAAACGTCGAAAACATATTATATTGATAATTACATAGAAAGAATGTGGTAGGCCTACTTCTGGGTCTTGCCACTCAGATTGCCTCTTCACTGTCACCTCCGTTTCCTAGGTCAAATTGACCCCGAACTTTTAATAAGGCAAACCTCCAAGACCCACTGACATTGATTATGTGTCTATGTTTGGCCTGTCCACAATTTCTGTCTGATCCTCCTTCTTAGGCGTGTCTTCCTTTTCTTTTAATTAAACACGAACCCTGCCATCTTCTGTGTCTCAACAGTTCTCCCAACTCCCCAACCTCACCTCCATCCCCCCTCCTCCCTAATTTCTCCTCACTTCTGTATGCTCTTGTGAAAAGGATGGATGGATATGTTTTGATGTTCTTACCAGTGTGTGTGTGTGTGCGGGGGGGGGGGGGGGTGTCTGAGAGCGTGTGTGTGTGTGTGTGTGTGTGGGCATGTAGAAACGACGTTACAGTGACACACTCATGGAACTCCACATGGTTTCTTTTGACTTTTTTGGAAAGGCGCCCTATTTTGACGTCAAAATAGTTCCCTGCTGAGTTAGAGCTGTTTTAGGCCTAGGGTTAGGTTAAGGGTAAGGGTTTGGGTTAGGGGTTAGGGTTAGGGTTAGGGTTAGGGATAGGTTCAAAAATTTGAAAATGTCAAAATAATGTCACGAAAATGAAAAGTGTGTCAAAATAATCCCTTTTTTTTCACAACAGTCATCAGAATGTCGTTTTTACAAAAATGTGTGTGTGTGTGTGTGTGTGTGTGTGTGTGTGTGTGTGTGCATGGTGATGATGGTGAAGATGATGATGATGATGATAATGATGACGACGACGACGATGATGATGATGATGCTGATGCTGATGATGATGATGATGATGATGATGATGATGATGATGATGATGATGGTAAAAAGGTCTGTAGCGCCGGTGTCCACAAAACTTAATGCTGAAGCCCCACGCGCATGTAAATAAGGGCTGAAGGAAGCAGGAAACCAGTTTTAAAATGTTGTACAACATTGCAGACGTTACAGCTTAAACGTCCGTTTAATTGGCTGAGTCTATACAGTTCCACACGCCACTCAAAACCTAAATCAACAGACCACAAAATGTCCCACATGCATTGTAATTAACCCTACACCCTACACAAATTGAAGACTGTGAAAAATATCATATGGAAACATCCTTGATTAATCGGATTCCTCCTATTGCCAAACAAAAGTCTAAATCAACAGGCCTGACAAAAGGTTGCAGGTTACGATTCTTTTCGAGAAGTTTCCCACATGTCATATAATCAATACTACCCAAATGGAATCTTCTGAAATATACAACTCAAGCAAGAAAACATGGCAGCAGGGAAGGTTATTGGCATGGATCTCCCATTCAAACGACCACAAGAATCTTTCGATTTTCAATGAGAGAGAAGAAGGTGATACGAAGGTGAAGTTTTGTATTGTGGAACGTAAAATGGATTTTTATCTTTCGTCAAAGACAAAGAAGAAGAAGAAGAAGAAGAAGAAGAAGAAGAAGAAGAAGAAGAAGAAGAAGAAGAAGAAGAAGAAGAAGGAAAGAAAGAAAGAAATAAAGAAAGAAAGAAAGAAAGAAAGAAAGAAAGGAAGGAAGAAAAAAAGAAAGAAAGAAAGAAAGAAAGAAAGGAAGAAAGAAAGAAAGAAAGGAAGAAAGAAAGGAAGAAAGAAAGATAAAAAGAAAAAAAAGAAAAAAAGAAAGAAAAATCAAACTAAACAAACATTTAAAAGACAAAGAAATATAATAAACAACAAGAACAAAGGTCGCCTTCTTAGCAGGACTTTAACAGACTACTTGACCTTAATCTCTAGAGCAACTTTCGACCAGAATTGTACTACATTCCTCACCCTACCTACGGCCATCGTCCAGTTATCTTCAATGTATACGACTCTAATTGAGGGTGGGGCCGGGTAGCTCAGTTGGTAAGAGCGTCTTGCTAGTAACCGAAAGGTCGCTGGTTCGAATCCCGGATTGGTCAACGTGTGATCATATTATTTTCCCCTTTACCAACAACTGGCCCGCTGGTGTCAGTATAAATCGGTCCAGTAGTCACCTATATGCGAAAGTGTCGTGTGACTATAATCTACAAACAACGAATTGAGGCTGTGTGGAGCTTGCCATTGAGATGTTGAAATATCTTATTATATATAAATAAATCGCTTTAAAGACGACATACAGTCAACAAATCAAGAATACTGCACACTCCAATGCTCCCACTTGTAGTTTTTATTCCTTTTTATCAAAACATTTTCACGATTTAGTGGCACAGTGCTTAGCATCTGCTATTAATAAAATTGTATATAATCCGAAACCCAGATTCTCACCTAACAATAACCTTCATAGCCCAGTCCTGTTCTCTCCGGCTAACCTGGTCGAAACCCGCCAGCTAAACAGATCGAATCCGATCCCTGCAGGGCAACACATCTAATTTTATACTTCGAAAGTTTCCTTTCTTTTATTCTATTTTTAAAAAAGGGAGAGAAAGTTTAAGATCTACACCCGAAAACTAAAGACGTCCAGCTAGATCTTTTTATCTGATTCCCACAAGGTGAACTACATATAATGCTGGACTTTAAAGTTTCGTTAAAAATAAGGGTAGGGTATACACTCCAGAACAATGTACATATGAGGTCCTACTCGAACTGTTTCTCATAACTAAACTGATTGATATAGAAAACCCCTTCAAGACACCCCAGCTGTCTGAATACTTGATACTATCAATAAAACGGTGGAAAGCATAAAACTCACATCCCGAAAACAAACATTTTCCTATTTAAATCACCCAATTCAGCTCTTTTCCGCAATCAAACTGACCGATATAGATCACTTAAGAGCTGATAATATACTTGCCACTTTCATTAAAAAGACAGTAAGGTTGAATCTACATTCCAAGACCCATATTTTCAGTTTCCACCAAACTGGTCGATTGATCAATTCAGGGCAACACAGCTGATTGTATACTTCAAGGGAGGACCTACATCGGAAAACAAGACCTTCTTCTACAAATACCTCCAATTTCAATCACACCCCCAAGTAATCGAAATCGATCCCTGCAGGACGTACAACACCTGATTCTGTACTTCAAAAGATTCATGGAGACATAGAGAAAGAAGGTTGAGTGAATCTTGGATGGTCCCACAGTAGAAAGTGTCACAGTATAGGTCCACTTTTACGATACGTTTCCTTTCAAATGAAGGATTTTAGATGTGGTGATTTCTGTACTTACACACACACATACATACACACACACACACATGCCCACCAACCCACCACCCACCCCACACACACAACGGAGTGCCGGATGCTGTCCTTATCCTATCCTATCCTGTCCCGTAACCCGAAGGTCGTAGGGGCACCACAGATGATCGTTTAACCAGCACACTCCATCTTTCTCTGTCCTCAGCAGCCCTGATGGCTTCGCCCAGTGTCAAACCAGTCCATTCTCGAATGTTGTCCTCCCACCTCTTTTTCGGTCTCCCTCTTCTTCTACCTCCTTGCACTGTGCCTTGCAGAATAGTCTTTAGAATAGTCTGAAGACCAGATTTAGAATTAGAACAGAATAGTCTGCCGGATGCTGTGCGGAAGGTTAAAAGAAGTTTGACCATAATAAGACCGGAGTTTCGTCCTGTAAAGCATTAACTAAATTCCAATGAAAGATCAATATATCTTCGGGCCATAGTAAATTTGACTGGAGAACTGTTCAAAGAAGAGATTATAAGGTGTGAAACTAGGTCGACCAGTCTGAAAAAAATGTTACCTTTGTTTGACACTCTCTCGCTTTATCCTGTTCACGCGTGGATATTTTACAATTGCCCTAAAAGAAAAGCTTCTCTGATTTTTTTTAAAGAGCATGTACTGTTATGATAATTTCTTTCAAAAACACGAATGGACTGAACAAACTTTCAAAATTACTAAAGGCAAGATGCTATTGTAGTTGTTTACAAAAAATACGTCACTTATTAAAACGACAAATGTAACATTCAGAAATAAAGCTTATTTATTATTCAATTTGAAGAAAGAAAAACTTGACAAGTTATTTTTGTTTGTTTGTTTGTTTTTTACGCTGCTTTAGTAATATTTCAACAAATCGATTTTGAAAAAGCTCACACAATGAATTCAAACCTAACTAAAATCACTTTGAAGAAGGAAAACAGAATGCTAACAGGGATGAAGAGGTTGAACTTTCCCATTCTTTCTTTTTTTTACCTTGGCTTCAATAAGCAAAGTGCAGTGGCCCTAGAAAGCCATTGAAAAGCCATTTGACAAATCTGACCCTTGTCACGTGGGGTTTATGGGCTCTGCACAATGGAATTATGGACCCTCACGTTTATTCGGTGGGAACTGCTAGTAAGTCACCCTATGAATTACTTTAATAAATTTATTTGTTTAGCTCGTTCTGTGTTAAGGTTGGGGTACAGAAATAGATAGAAAAATGGTAAAAGATTACTGTCACACTAGCTTTCACACGGCTATGAATCATATGTAGTCCAGCCTTTTGATAACAGTTAAAATCACACATTTATTTCTTCTACTCTATACAAAATTCTCTAAGTACTAATCTAACTTAAAAAGTCTCTTTCAATGCTAATAGTTCGATCGCTGATAGTCTAGGCAGCTGTTATATCTTCCTCGGGCACTTGCTATGATCTCATGTAGATTTGGACTACTGTGGTCCGTTTTATAGTTTCTGAAGAGTTGGACTACTGTGGTCCTGTTATGATCAGTTTAAGTGCACCTTCGCCTTATGCACTTAACTCATGTGTGGGGTGTTCGAAGTCCTTCTGTGAGGTAGCTTCAGGTACACCTTTGTCGTTGTGTAGTTGGGTTCCCTTGCCACGCTGTGGGGTCTGACAGGGTGTTTCTTCGGGTAGCTCCTTCCGTCTTGTGCGGTAGAGTCTCCTCGACCAACTAGTCGTTTCTGTGGAGTGGGACGCACAGGATAGCTCGGGATAGCTCGGGATAGCTCGCCTGCTCGTCTGTAATATAAGAGACGAAATTCTGCACAACCCTGAATAATCGGTTTGTGCAGAGCGTCTCACTGAAAGCCAAGTAGCCCTCATTGATAGCTCCACATCTCTATACATAAGCGACGAACATTCTGCTACTTCCGGGTTCCACTGGAATCTCACTCTAAATTCCTATACATACATAAATATAAATCGTGTCTAACTATACACATACAGAATTAATAATAATATAAACATTCAGTGGTACAGCCACTGGTCTGCAAACATACATATAAGTTAAACAACAGTGGTTCCGTATGGTATGCAACATGGCGGCGTAACCGGTCGTGTTTCGCCTCGTGGTAGGCTCTTCCACGTGGTACGGCAAATTCGGATTAACAATTCACATGTATGCATAGCAAATTCCCAAACATAATTTCAACAATAATATAAATATATCACGATGAAACAGAAGGGTGTTCATTTACCTGTTTGACAAGTTCAGGCCCGTTGTGACTTGATAGAATTCTAAGATCCTAAGTCCTGCTTCCTGGTCTAAGTGTGGCGAGATTTCTCTGCCAGCTTTCTAGCTGTTAACACTTCGGTGTATTCCTCCCAACTGACCAAAACTGTGCGTGGTTTGGACCCAGTCAAACTGGCTCCAACCACTTTGCGTAAGCTCCCATTGGTTAAAATGTTTACGACTCTCGTAATTACGATGATGTCATGGCCTCAGCCAGCGTCAACTATCACTGTGTGTATGATCGGCAGTATGCTACCGCTACGCTTGATTACTTTCATCGTCTGCTCCTAACTTTGAAATTCTAATATTATATATACTAACCAAGCTAAATATTAAAATAAGCAGAGTTAATACTAGCCAGTTCGTGACAGGCTCCCTCAACTGAAAAAAGGCGATGACTACTGGATTCGACCTTTTTCTACTACAGTGCCTAGTTTAACGCTGCACTATCCTAGGGTCCTATTTACAAACTAAGTAAGTTGCTCTACCTGAGCTGCAATGCTGTGCCAGGTAGCTATGGACACTAGTGACAGGGTATTACTGGGCGGGGACGAATTCTGGTGCTGTGGCCCTTAGTTGTGTTGGGTGGGCGACAGCTGCTGTGTCCTCCACGAGATGGCGACTGAGGTAGTCGGCTCCGTGGTTCTCTTTGCCGGGGATGTACTCGATTTGGAATGAGTATGCCTGAAGGGTGAGTGCCCATCTCATCAGGCGAGAGTTCAAAGACTTGGAGGCTGCCAGGAACGATAGTGGTTGGTGGTCCACCTGAACTGTGAAGTGGGTCCCATACAGGTAGAGTTGAAACTTCTGTATGGCCCAGACTAGTCCAAGACATTCTTTCTCCGACGTGGCGTAGTGGGTCTCGGCGGGTCTCAATTTTCTGCTGGCGTAGGCGACAGGGAATAGTGTCTCTGCATTCTTGGGGTCGCGCTGTAGCAGTACTGCTCCGAGGCCTAAGTCGCTTGCGTCGGTGCGAAGAACGAATGGCTGAGTCAAATCGGGTAGGTGGAGTACTGGCGCCGATGTCATTCTGTCCTTGAGTGTTTGGAATGCTGTCTCGCATTCGGCGGTCCATACTACTTTGTCCGGGGCGATTTTCCGGGTTCCGTTTGTCAGTGGTACGGCGATGCTGTTGTAGTTGTGGATGAGCTTCGTCCGCGATGGCGATGGCCATCCATGTGTGTGTGCTGGGGGTCGCTGGTCGGTCCGTGTACTTCTTGAGGAGATTGATGTGGTGGTATCGGGCTCTCCCGTTCACCTCTACTTGGTAGACTGTCTTGGATTTCTTGGCAGTCACCCGGTACGGTCCTCTCCAAGCGATGTTCAGCTTGTTGGTTCCACTTGGAAGTAAGAGTAGCACTTGATCGCCGACTTGCAGTTCTCTGTCCTTCGCGTGGCGGTTGTAGTACTTCGCCTGACGGGCTCTTGCCTTCTTCAGTGCTTCACCAGCTTTCTTCCACGTTGCTTTGAGGGTTTCCTGCAGGTCTGCGACGTACTTGGTGGCACCTCTTGGTGTGTCGTCTATCTTGGCCTCCGTCCAACTTCTGCGTAGGGCTTCTAGCGGTCCTGCTAGAGGTCTGCCGAATAGCAATGTTGACGGGGTGTAGCCTGTGGCTGCATGGGGCGTTTCTCGGTATGCGAACAGTGCCGCATTCACGTAGGTGTCCCACGCTTCTGGATTGTCGTCGGCGACTTTCCTGAGTATGGTGAGAAGGGTTCCATTCAGTCTTTCTACTTGTCCGTTGCTGGCTGGGTGGTATGGTGGTGTGCGAATGTGATGGACTTGTATCAACTCGAACACGTTTTGCATCAGGCGGCCGGTGAACTGAGATCCGTTGTCCGTTCTAATGCTGTCCGGGAATCCGACTCTGGTAAAGATGGCGATGAGTGCATCTGCAATCTTCTTGGTGTCGATCGCTGGCAACGGGACTGCTTCGCACCACATCGTACATGCGTCGACGAGTGTGAGTAGAAATCTGTTCCGCTTCTTGGTCATGGGCAGTGGTCCTACTATGTCTACTGAGACTTGCTGGAATGGTACGCCGACTACTACCGATGGTCCTAAGGTAACTGGTACGGTGTGATGTCGCGGGGAATATCGTTGACATTGGTGGCAAGATTTCACGTAGCGCTTGACATCCTCCGTGATTCCTGGCCAATAGTAGTGTGCGCTGATTCTCTGCACTGTGGCTCCAATTCCCATGTGTCCGCTGAGTGGCATGCTGTGGCCTAACTCTAGTACTTGGGCTCGAAGGGTGGCTGGTAGTACTAGTTGGGTGTGATCTCATCTCCTTGTCGATGTAGAACTCCCTCTTCCATGTAGAAGTCTCCCTTGTGCGGGGGTGTGTGCGCCTTGGGTAGCTTCTGGAAGCACTTCGCTATCGAGGTGTCTTCTTTCTGTGCTGTTTTGATCTCTTCGAGTCCTGGATTCGGAGCGAACTCGGGCTGGGGTGGTTGGGTTTTAGCTTGGGCCCTGGTTTGCACTGCAGCTATCTCTACAGTTTTGGGGGGCGTGCCTAAGAACACATACCTACAACCTAGCACTAGATCATACAGGGGTTTCTGTAAAACAGCTGCTTGGATTCGTCCTGTGACGTACCTACTCTCTACTTCGATCCAGGCTATTGGGCAAGTAGTCGTCGGTTTCGTCAAGTCTGCTCCTTGTAAATCGACTGTCTTGTCTGTCAAGTCCGCGCGCGATACAAGAGATTCGCTAACTATCGCGTCGTATGATAGACCTGTGTCATACAGACAGTTCGCTTCTTTTCCGTTGACCTTGACCGTGTCTGTCACCGATGGGTGATCTCCGATAGTGTGTGGCTTGTTACCGCTGCTTTGAGTTAGAACTCTGTGCGCTGGCCGGCTTTCGCGCTCTTCCCTACGTTGTGCGGCCAACTTGAAACATTCTGCGGTGGAGTGATTGTTTCTGTTGCAGAACGAACAATACCGTCTCTGTTCTGCGGGACCTCTTTTCCCGAATTCCGTGTTGGGTCCTTTATTTTGCCCAGGTCTGGGGTTATTCGGCTTATTCGCGGTGCGCTCTTCCCGGGTAGGGCTTCGTTTCTGTGCCTCTTTCCCGTTAGGCTTTAGGTCTCGCCTGAAGCTCTTGGCTTCTCCGTGTGCGGCCACGTACCTATCTGCGACCTTGACCAGATCTTCCAGTCTTTCCGCGCCCTGTTCTACTGAGAATGTCCTCAGCTCGGGGTCCATGGTTTCCCGTAGCTGTTCCCATACTAACAGTTCTGTCAGTCCATCATACGTCTTAGCCGTGGCTGACTGGCTAATCCACTTATCCAACGTTGTGGACAACCTATCCGCGAACTGCGCATAGCTCTCTCCTTTCACTCTCCGATTGGTGCGGAACTTTTGCCGATAGCATTCTCCTGTCAGTTCGAATCCCGTTAGGAGTGCCTCTTTTACTTTGTGATAGTCAGTCACTCTGTCCGTCGGTAGCTTACTGTAGATGTCATAAGCCTTTCCTCTAAGCCCTTGACTAAGCTTAAAAGACCAATGAGTGGGATCTAGTTTGTACTCTGTTGCTAGACGCTCAAACCTAGTCAGATAGAGATCTAGACCTTCTTCTCTCTCATTGAATGTTCCCAGTGGAAATGACATTCCTTGTACAGGGTTGGATGCTACCTCTAGCTGATCTGAGTGGGAAGGGGTTGAGGAAGAACTTGAAGCTCCTGATCCCAATCTTCTTAGCTCTAACTCATGCTGTCTTTCTTTTTCCTTTTCTTCCCTCTCTTTTTCTTTTTCTGCCCGCTCTTTTTCTTTTTCTGCCCGCTCATAATCCCACCTCCTAATTTCTGCTTCTCTCTCTGCTGCTACCTTCTTCTGCTCTGCTTCTAATGCCAGTTTCTTCTGTTCTGCTTCTAATTCTAATTTCTTTTGCTCTGCTTCTAAGGCTAGTTTCTTCGCCTCCCTCTCTGCTGCTCTCTCTGCCTTAGCCTCCTGTTTCTCTACCTCGGCATTGATATACGCAATTAGGTCTCCCCCTGCTAAGTGTAAAGCTTCTCCCAATTCCTTGAAGCGCAATCTCAAGGCCACTGGGTCCGACATTGTCAAACGTGTCTACGAACAACCTCTGAATCACGTGGAATACCAAAACACTAGCAATATTGCAATTCAATAAAAACAATGCAAAGACAATCAAATTCGTAATCAATAATAGAATAAAACAAGAGTCAAATGGCATACAACAGTTACTTAAGCAAAACCTGCAAAAGAACAATGCAACATACAGACACAAAAATATTTGAAGCAAAAAAGTTTTTAACTAAAGAATAGTGCACCAAAACTGATCAGTGTTATACCCTTCCTATTATACACAGATCCTGGCTAGGCTCGCCAATTAAAGTGTCACGTGGGGTTTATGGGCTCTGCACAATGGAATTATGGACCCTCACGTTTATTCGGTGGGAACTGCTAGTAAGTCACCCTATGAATTACTTTAATAAATTTATTTGTTTAGCTCGTTCTGTGTTAAGGTTGGGGTACAGAAATAGATAGAAAAATGGTAAAAGATTACTGTCACACTAGCTTTCACACGGCTATGAATCATATGTAGTCCAGCCTTTTGATAACAGTTAAAATCACACATTTATTTCTTCTACTCTATACAAAATTCTCTAAGTACTAATCTAACTTAAAAAGTCTCTTTCAATGCTAATAGTTCGATCGCTGATAGTCTAGGCAGCTGTTATATCTTCCTCGGGCACTTGCTATTATATCTCATGTAGATTTGGACTACTGTGGTCCGTTTTATAGTTTCTGAAGAGTTGGACTACTGTGGTCCTGTTATGATCAGTTTAAGTGCACCTTCGCCTTATGCACTTAACTCATGTGTGGGGTGTTCGAAGTCCTTCTGTGAGGTAGCTTCAGGTACACCTTTGTCGTTGTGTAGTTGGGTTCCCTTGCCACGCTGTGGGGTCTGACAGGGTGTTTCTTCGGGTAGCTCCTTCCGTCTTGTGCGGTAGAGTCTCCTCGACCAACTAGTCGTTTCTGTGGAGTGGGACGCACAGGATAGCTCGGGATAGCTCGGGATAGCTCGCCTGCTCGTCTGTAATATAAGAGACGAAATTCTGCACAACCCTGAATAATCGGTTTGTGCAGAGCGTCTCACTGAAAGCCAAGTAGCCCTCAGTGATAGCTCCACATCTCTATACATAAGCGACGAACATTCTGCTACTTCCGGGTTCCACTGGAATCTCACTCTAAATTCCTATACATACATAAATATAAATCGTGTCTAACTATACACATACAGAATTAATAATAATATTAAACATTCAGTGGTACAGCCACTGGTCTGCAAACATACATATAAGTTAAACAACAGTGGTTCCGTATGGTATGCAACATGGCGGCGTAACCGGTCGTGTTTCGCCTCGTGGTAGGCTCTTCCACGTGGTACGGCAAATTCGGATTAACAATTCACATGTATGCATAGCAAATTCCCAAACATAATTTCAACAATAATATAAATATATCACGATGAAACAGAAGGGTGTTCATTTACCTGTTTGACAAGTTCAGGCCCGTTGTGACTTGATAGAATTCTAAGATCCTAAGTCCTGCTTCCTGGTCTAAGTGTGGCGAGATTTCTCTGCCAGCTTTCTAGCTGTTAACACTTCGGTGTATTCCTCCCAACTGACCAAAACTGTGCGTGGTTTGGACCCAGTCAAACTGGCTCCAACCACTTTGCGTAAGCTCCCATTGGTTAAAATGTTTACGACTCTCGTAATTACGATGATGTCATGGCCTCAGCCAGCGTCAACTATCACTGTGTGTATGATCGGCAGTATGCTACCGCTACGCTTGATTACTTTCATCGTCTGCTCCTAACTTTGAAATTCTAATATTATATATACTAACCAAGCTAAATATTAAAATAAGCAGAGTTAATACTAGCCAGTTCGTGACAACCCTAAAGTCTTGCAAACAACTTGATAAAATCTTTCGCAAGTAAGAGTACTGCAAGACAAAAGCCTTTTACTATTTAAATAAAAATACTTAATAGACATCAGCTTAAAGCTACAGCAAAAGTGGTGGGGTGTTGACAAAAGAGTTAGACTGTCAATAATAAAAATCGCTATTGATTAAGACAAATAGTCACCATCAAAAGTGCAAAACACAGTACGTTGGATGGCGGAGTTGAAAATGGAACAGACCAAAGGCAAGGAAATGGTGCAAGAAAACAAAATGAAAAACGCTACAGAGAAAAAAAACTTAATATAAATAACAGAAGTTATTTTAAAGACAAAATACACACACGCACATACACACACAAGAAATAAAATGATGAAAAGAAAGAAAAGACAGACTGAAAGGATACCAGTAAAGAAACGAAGGGAGAAAGCAGGAAAGGAAAGAAGAACAAACAAGAATGGAATTGTAAAAGAAAGAACAATCAATAATAACAAACAAATATTGAAGAGAAAAAGAAAAAACAAGAATAACGTTTTCAAAAATAATAATAACGACAAAATCGAAAACTTCTCTTAGTCTGCTTTTTTTTGAAAGCAAAATGTCCATTCCAAACTTGTATTCTGCTATTCTATGCGACTATTATTTATACCTCACTGATTTGCTGTGCTTGTAACAACGCTTGCATAAATGTACTAACTGCCTGACACCTGTATAATTACAAAAACGAATCCGTCCGCCTGTTACATTACGCAGAACCATTTCCAATCCAAGTTTGCTTTCATGCACAATGAGCCTTTGACAATTAGCGGTCAGGAACGAAATAATGTATAGTTCATTCTGCATGTATTGTGAAAGTGCAATTGTAGTCCAATGTCATTTATTTGTTTGAATGCCCATTAAAACATTAACACAACCCGAATGAAGAGAGTTCTAAATTAGGCGCTGAATGGTATGGGAGATTGCAGCTTTGTGTTGGGATTGAAAAGGCCGCCACTAATACGAACACATGTACACTGATTGCGGAGCGTAATCGCCAATCATCGAAGTTGCACATATTATAGTCAAGCAGACACCAGCAACGCAGCAGAAATAAATAATGAAGAAACAAAAAACTCCCGAAATGGATCACTTAAACCAACAAACAACATTTCCGACATGGACTATGCATTGAAAACAAACACAAATGCAGAAATAGGGCACAAAAGACAACAATTCAGAAAAAAACAAACTATTGTGGCCTCACGGCGCAGCTGGCAAGGCGCCGATTTCTTATGCCGAAGGTCGAGAGTTCGATTCCCGCAAGGGAAGGAGCTTATGTGACTTAGGTACGAGACTATTCAGTTTGCCGAGGGGTTTCTCCGGGTACTCTAGCCTTCTCTCCCCCCTCCAATAATGGTATTGGATGCATTAATTGAATATGACATTTCAAAAAATTAAAATTCGGTTTCCTTTCCTCTTTTAATAGCGATCTCCCTGCCTTTACACCAAATGTTTGCTAGACAGATGTAAGTTTGTTGTTATGTGAGAATGGGTGAATCATGTGAGCGTATTTGCTGGTACAGATCGCCGTTCTTTAAGCCTGATTGGTGATTTGTGGAAAAGCGCTTCATTATTATTATTATTATTAATATTATTATTATTATTATTATTATTATTATTATTATTATTATTATTATTATTATTATTATTAATTCTACAACAGGTTTGAAAGAACTTCAATTCTAAACCTAATAAAGCGACAACGCTGCTAAAGTAAAGTAGATAATTAAGGTACAATAAATCTTTCTATCGCAACAGACCAATGAACTATTTTTTAAGCTTCAGAAAAATTGGAAAATAATTAGCTATTAAAGACAGACCTTTCTGAGGTTACTTGCCAGCAAGCGAACGAAGAGCTAATCTCTTGCTAATAGAGTATTGGTGTACCTAACAGAGCGTGAGAAAAGTCATGATTGTGTTAAAACTAATTCGCTATATAATGAACAGGATATGTTAGGACCGTTTATCGGAACTTAACACTGATTTATAGTCAACGTAGTTCATGATCTAAATGTTATTCGTTCTTGCAACATCAGCAGAAGCAACGTCACTATCAGCATAATGATGATACTAAGAAGAAGAAGAAGAAGAAGAAGAAGAAGAACAACAACAACAACAACAGCAACAACAACAACAACAACAACAGCAACAACAGCAACAACAACTCAATTCTCGACTTACATTATCTTCTTTCTCCGGTATTCTGATAATAGTACGGGTTTGAATTTTTCTCCGATTACTCAAAAAGCATTATTGAACCCATACTAATAAATCAAATGTATTTCACTCAATGTTGTATAAGGGATCTGAAGCTTAATGTGTTAAAAAAAACAAGCTAGTACTGATCACATTTGTTTAGTTTATGTACTACTACTACAACAGCAACAACAACTCAATTCTCGACTTACATTATCTTCTTTCTCTACTACTACTACTACTACTACTACTACTACTACTACTACTACTACTACTACTACTACTACTACTACTACTATATTTTTAGCGCAAAACCAAACGTAAAGCTTGCTCTAAGTGCTCGCACGCGTACAAATACACATACGCTCGCAATGATAAATATTTAAACAATGTGCTACCTATTGATTCATCGACGTGAAAAGCTGAGCTGAAATTCACTGCTGCCATCACACATTTGCACAAAACAGCGCTCTTGTCAAGTGTGTAGATAATTAACGAGCGTTTAATTACCTTGATGAGCCGCTAAATGATTCAGTATGTGGCCTATAAAGAGGCAAAAAAGGGGGAGAAGGAGATGGGAAGAGACACAAGTGTGCCGTGGAGAAAACGCAAGACAGAAGATAGAACATTACATTACATTACATGGTTATTGCTTTAGGTCCAGCGGACTCTTCCGAGCCAAATCAGGACCAAAAAATCAAGACCACAACTTCGCTGAAAGAGGACTCACGCCTGCTCCGCATAAAAGATCTGCCGAAACAACCCTAGTGGTAATACTGAATGCACTCCACCAGCCGGTCACTTTACAATAAAGACATCCCACGAAAGGGACGCTGAGGCTATACTCTAATTTATCGAACCCCCGTTTACAAAAACAAAATAGAATATAAACATCATTATAAAATATCAACAAAACACATACATAGAAAATGCCCACATTGCTAAATAATAACATCATAGGAAGCCCTAGTGACCACCTGGCAGAAAGCGTCTAATATTCCCAAGCTGATCCAACAGACCCCACATACAAATGAGGAGATTTGTTCCCGAAGAGTTTTCAAGAAAAAAAAGGTAGGTGACTGGTCTGGCGAAGAAGAAGATAGTGTAGTAGATTGATAGAACAGAGTAGGAATGAGAAAGAACAAAGGAGAAAGACAGCAATAGTGGGAATTTAAAGCACTAAATTTCCAGAAAGTGGGGATACTATTTATACTGAAACCCCCGGCACACTCACGGGGGGGGGGGGGGGGGGGGGGAGTAGGAGAAGACCGCTTAAAGGAAGACAGAAAATCAAGACAGACAGAGATATAAAGTGAAAAGAAGAATCGAACCTAAGTGAACACACAAACACTTAATGAGTTCTCGAGTTACTCAAGCTCATATAGCTCTTCATTATTCAAGTTTCCAGTCCAAAATAATAGCGGTGAACAGATTGTAAAAGAAATAAACAAACAAACAAATCACGACAGTGGTTCTCTTCTTACTCTCAAAGGACAGAAGTTACTGCTTAAAATTGCAGGTAGCATTTTATTCTAAAACCCATGAAAATCCGATAGAAAACGTTTTAGAAGAAAAACAAAGTCCCTAGACTTACCGAAAGTCGAGGGTTCGCTGTATTCTTGCGCTTCTTCTTCTTCGTCGGTTGCTGCTGCGGACCCCGCGCCCCACGAGGCCGCAAGGGAATATAGTCCTTCGCCACGTTTCCGTATTCCCCGTGATTCCCGAATAAAATGTGAACACTCGACCGCCACACAAAGCACACGAGTCGAGCATCACCACACAACACCTTGGCCAGGTCGCAAAGGTCTATTCTGAACACTTGGCAAGGCTAGTAATTCATTTCACACTGATTCCTCATGGCTATTCCAGTTCGTGTCCATTGTTATTTCCTTCTCTTGCAAAATTACATACAATTGTCCCTTAATAACATCGTGTTGTTCAGGTGAAAACACTTTAACAGCTCGTACACCCTGTAACCTCTGCATCACCTTTATGAATAAATAAATTACATTTTCCTTACTCGATGGACAGTTGATGGCTCAAGCCCAAGTGGGGCACACTGATGTTTTTATATACGCCGGAGATTTAATCATTCCCTTAATTACAATGCGAGCAATTTAACAAGACACCTAGCTTTCTGTCGCTCCGGTATCAAAGATGAAGAGAAAAACAGAGGCCCTAAGAAAACAACAGTCACTTCAAAAATATCAAATTCAAACTTTGTCGTTAGGCACTCAAATGCTGTGTAACAAAATAAGCCAAACATCTACTGATCCAGTGTTGTTGACCCTGTCAGGTGTCCTCGTGATGAAGTATTTCTTCGGACGAGAGTATAAATTGAGGCCTAGTCTGTGCAGGCACAGACGTGGGGCCGGGTAGCTCAGTTGGTAAGAGCGTCTTGCTAGTAACCGAAAGGTCGCTGGTTCGAATCCCGGATTGGTCAACGTGTGATCATATTATTTTCCCCTTTACCAACAACTGGCCCGCTGGTGTCAGTATAAATCGGTCCAGTAGTCACCTATATGCGAAAGTGTCGTGTGACTATAATCTACAAACAAACAAACAGCAGGCACAGATTCCACTGTTCGTGGACTTTCGGGCCCTGACCCTCGTGTACTAGACGGGCGAGTGGGAGGTGAGTGCCATTTACACCAACACACCCAGCCAGCACTCCCCCGACCTCCACCTCCCTCCCGGCCCCTCACACCTTCTCCCCGCTCCTCGCTCCCCTTTCCTCCACCCCTCCACCCCCACCCCTCCCCTCACCATCCTGGTCGCCAAGGACTGTGCTCAGTTGACTTGGGCGTTAGACGATTCGCCTATGGCAGCAAGCTGGCGCTTCGGGCGGCTTGAGTTAGAGGCCAGCGCCTTTAGCAGCTCTTGAGCTGGAAAGGCGCTATTAAAGAACGTTACAATTATATTACAAATAGAAATGCTACAAAATATTGTTTACAAGCACATCCCTTTATGTCTTTCAACCGAAGCCAGTATATTATACAAACGCGAAACAATTTTTTTTTATTTTTTTGTTTGCATAGCGTCTTTTAAACCGAAGGCGCACCGTACAAACGTCCACTAGCGTACAACAAAATGTCAAAACCACAGACATGTCATTGTAGGTCGACTTGAGGTACAGAGAGTCGTGGACAGTCAGCTAGCTCATCATGCATGGGTTCAAACTTCTCCTTATCTCTTCTCTAGCTTTGTCGTTATCACTTCCGGTAAGCTACGGTATCTAACAGTCTACGCATGTCCGATACAGCTGCCTGGTTGACCATGCCCACGCGTTACGATACGTTTGTAATAAAATACTTGAGATGGAAAACGTTGAGCTCGTAACGAGGAGGGGATTCTATAGAACTATATATTGACCGTGACTTCCCCGAAGGTCAAGTCGCACTTTCTGTTGTGCGCTGGCCAGGGTGCCACAAGGACCCACAATTCTATCGTTCGGTCAAGATTTAGACCCGTCGCCTCAAAACTTTAGGGAGAAAATACCACAAATCCTCATTGTTTACGTATTGCAGCGGGAACATGAACGTTGTACCTATTGCAGCTGGTTTAATACTATTTATTTATTTATTTATTTATTTATTTTTAGAATCTATTTCATTTTTACGTACGGTGTGAAATTTGTGTGTGTCAAAATCAATATTTTCGAGCCGTTAACGTATATCTGCATACATATAGATATGTCAGTCGTCTTACAAAAACCCCAATCACTCTTCTTAGACCTATTTGATAACACCGTTTGGTAGTATAAGTATATCCTTTACTGCACAATTAGATAATATTGCAATTGTACATAATTATGCAAAAGACTTAAACCATAATGTGTACTAAGCCGTATTTATTTCTTCTTCCACAAACATCACAGGTATAACGTTAGCACATTTTCAACACGAAAACCTCAAATTCAGGGCAGTGTCAAACAGGCAATTTCAATTTGTTTGGGAAAGTAAACGACCTCGCAGAACTCAAGAGAAAAGACGTGGGTTATCGTTATCAATTCCCC
The DNA here is from genome assembly GCA_036898135.1 of Oncomelania hupensis. Classification (NCBI taxonomy): domain Eukaryota; kingdom Metazoa; phylum Mollusca; class Gastropoda; order Littorinimorpha; family Pomatiopsidae; genus Oncomelania; species Oncomelania hupensis. The sequence goes on from JBAHVR010000146.1 coordinate 204,897, forward strand.
TAATTATTATCATAATTGCTATAATCTAGCGCTTTACAAGCTCAACAGCTGCTCAAAGCCCTCGCCGAAAACAGAATCAAGCTCAAGCCGCCCAAGCTGCGCCAACTTACTGCTTTATGCACGTCGTCTAACGCTCCCGACAACTGAGCAATCCTGGACGACCGAAAGGGAATGGAACTTAGTGGGGTACAAAGTCTCGTTTTCTTCAGTATACACACTATACTCATATCGAGAAGTATACGGAGAACTATTTGAACACAAAGCTCGAAGGTTAAACATATTTCAATAGGCTTGTTATGATGCCTAAAGTATTCATCCACTGACACAATTTATCCCAGAAGCATCGCCGGCTAGGCACCCACGTCAAACAGACCATCCTGCTAATAGGATTAACACCGCAGTCGTTATAAACAGATTACGTTTGGGAGATTTTTAGTTTTTTTTTTTTAAAGTAGTCGCGCAGATATAATATCAATGCCAAAGCATATAAACACTGACACTAACATTTAGCACAGAAAATCATCTGCAAAGCTCTTATCAAACCGACTATTCTGCTATTAGAATTAATACCTAGTTTCTCTTGCAGCAGTCGTTATAAATAGATTACTTTTGGAAACGTAATATAGTTATCTTCAAGGTAAACAAACAGCTTTAATATCTATGCCAAAGTATGTATATGTAACTGACACTAACATTTAGCACAACAAAATCACCTGTAAGGCTCAACAAGCGATTCTAGCTATACTATTAGAGAGAAGAAACTTACATGTTTTCCCTTTGCTGCAAGTCGCTAAAATAGATATCTCTAGAGATTGGTGGGCTTCAAACTGCAATTGTCGTAGACTCTATTGTCTTGTAAACGAGCCACCACCACCACCGCGGCTCTGTGGCCTAACAACGAATGGAAACATCTCTGGGCAACCAGCGTGCTCAGAGTAACCAAGACCTACTGAGTATGCTCCTTTCATCACATTACAGAACGGGCACAGAGTCCCGAACTCCCTATGTTAAATAAGCTAGGTGCGGTAGATTAGTCTCAATGTTAGCTGCACATCTCGTATACGCCAACTAACCGAGTTTCGATTTTATTCCTGCAAATCAAGATCTGAAAGCGATCTTGTGTAAAGATAAGAGGATTGAGTAGCTCCTCGAACCGGTAAGTGTGAGCGCTATATACTAACGTATTCTTCTTCTTCTTCTTCTTCTTCTTCTTCTTCTTCTTCTTCTTCTACAACTACCATCAAAAGCTTTGATGAAGTGAAGTCAAACCGCCGTGCAACATGCAACCGGTACACGAGGAAACTCTTCAAATTGCTATAATAGTTCTGAAACAACTGCCTAGGCCACAACGTGGACGATCTAGGACGATTATCAATGGACTAAAAACCGCCAGGCCAAAAGAGGACACAGGAATACACATCTACACAATGTTGATTAATGCACGCTTAACAGTGGGACTGCCACAGCAAATTGCAGAAGACGTCAAGTGACAAGGAATGTTCTCAAAGGTGTTGTCTGTCAATAATGACTCCTTAAATGGCGTTCTGCTTCCTCCTCGTCCCCTCAATCACCATTAATTATTGGCTTCGGTTTCTTTTTTATGCCAAAAAAACAAACAGCATCAAATGCAAAGCTAAAGAAGCTCCACACCAGCATATGCTTCTGTTGTATTATAGGAGAGTTTCCTACGCACATCTCCCTGTGACCGCCAGTCAAAAGCTGCTTAGGCGAACCCGAGGTCTTCTTTGGAATTCCACCTCAAATCCATAAACATTCGATATTTCCTCAACGACTTTTATCCAAACCGCAGCCGTTGGATGACACACCGGAGTATAAGGTCCAGGCGTTTAACGCCTTACTCAGAGCTGCTAGCACCAATCCATAACTCAGTCAGAAGAGTGAGTCACAGGCTACTTTGCAAGGTAACATAAAAGTAACACTCCCTCGTGCCTTACACAAACAAATACAATACTCTCAATGATCAATAATTTCTTGCATAAAGTTGGCCATTCTTAAAACACGAGACGAAATTACATGCGAGAATAATACCAACGCAGCGCGTTCTTTTCATAGCCAGTAATATAAATATGTAATCGTTTGGACGATTGCACTTTCTTATGTCTAATGATTTTAATTCTTTTTTCTTATAGGCAGTTTCTGTTTCATTGTGTGACATCATCTGCTTCACTATCACTGCCCTGAACACATCTTTAACACAAAAAAGTATTACTTATTACTATTGCTAGTAGTAGTAGTAGTAGTAGTAGTAGTAGTAGTAGTAGTAGTAATTAATTTATTTGTTTAATAATATTAAATGTCATTTTTAATGAGGAACTTTATATATATATATATATATATATATATATATATATATATATATATATATATATATATATATATATATATATATATATATATATATATATAATTTTCATACAATGAATCATACCGTTAAGAATAGTCTACGCCGGAAAAAAACTATCAATATACGAACATGAACTATTTGGGAAGTATTTCAGACTTCGAAGCCACCTTCCTTAACATGGACAATCTTCTTCTTCTTTTCAAATGGTACAATAATGGCAGCCCCACTCCTGTCACGCTGAATACTTTGGCCTTTTTTTAAATTATGCTCTTCTTTTTCTTCTTCTTCTTCTTCTTCTTCTTCTTCTTCTTCTTCTTCTTCTTCTTCTTCTTCTTCTTCTTCTTCCCCTTCTTCTTCGTTTTCCTTCTTTTTCTTCTTCTAAAAATAGACCATAATGGTAATCCCACTCATGTCACGCTGAATACTTTGGCCTTTTTTGACCATGCTATTCTTCTTCTTCTTCTTCTTCTTCTTCTTCTTCTTCTTCTTCTTCTTCTTCTTCTTCTTCTTCTTCTTCTTCTTCTTCTCCTTCTTCTCCTTCTTCTTTTCCCTTCTTTTTCTTCTTTTAAAAATATATCATAATGGTAATCCCACTCATGTCACGCTGAATACTTTGGCCTTTTTGACCATGCTATTCTTCTTTCTTCTTCTTCTTCTTCTTCTTCTTCTTCTTCTTCTTCTTCTTCTTCTTCTTCTTCTTCTTCTTCTTCTTCCTTCTTTTTCTTCTTCTAAAAATAGATCATAGTGATAATCCCACTCATTTAACGCTGAATACTTCGGCCTTTTTTGACCATGCCATTCTTCTTTCTTCCTCTTCTTCTTCTTCTTCAAAAAAAAATTGCAAAAATGGTGTCTTACTCATGTCACGCTGAATAATTTCACCTTCTTTGATCATGCTATTCCTCTTCTTCTAAACATAGACAATAATGGCAGCCCCATTCCTGTCATACTGTGTGCCTTGGTTTTCTGTGACCATGCTGTTACTGTTTATGAGGAAATGGGGATGTAGCTATCGGGTCCTGTTTCTCGCCTGCATGCACTGTCATAGATTGCTAACGGCAGTAAGGAGGGGAAACATGTCCACTTCAAAAGTGAAAAGCCATCCAGAGAGAGAGAGAGAGAGTCAGAGAGTGAGTGAGTGATCTGAGCATACTGAGCTTCACAGACTGTTGAAGGATGCGCTATTTCAATTCAATAAATTCATTTCAGTAAATTCCAATCGAAAAATTCAATCAATCTGATTGACCCTATTTTCGCCATTAAGTGATTCTAACCTTAAGCAATATTATTTCTCTGATCTTTTTGAAGCCAATAATGTAACTTATATAGAGCACGTTTACTGTTGAGGTACATGTAAATGATCAAAGTAATGGACATTATTAATTCTACACAGTAAGCTTACGGGCAACTATGAATCTTTCACAAGTGTTAAGCGGCAAAAAAAAACCTGTAAATCGGTAGAATTTATCTAAAACGTAAATATGCTCACGGACGTAATTTATTTAAAGTCAGTGGTACAATGCATAATTGAGTGTTCCAGTAAGATGCAACTGGATGTTAAACAGTCTGGACTCGGCCATTTATATAGGAAAGGGCATATATGCACAGCATTCAACATCGTAGGCGACACAACAGTCTTACATGTCAGTTTGAAGACCTGCAGGCGTTGTTTAATTGCCATATCAACGTCACTGAAAATAATAATTACTTTGCCACAAGCTCTATCAATAATTGTTAAACAAGATCTTTTTCTTCTTCTGTCATTCATGTTTCCCTCTGCATTCTGTTGGACCAGAAAAACCACAAAACATATTCATACCCTATTTTCTTGTTAGAAGATCGTGCATAATATTAGATCAATAAATATAAGGATTCCACATACCGAAGGAACCCTCGGCCTGTACATTATATGTACTGTACTGTACTTCGCAATACAAACCAGAAGGAAATGCAGACACAATGTGGCTTTCTTTAATGTGAGATATAAAACGGTCACATACGGAAAAACTTCCTAAGTATATGATCCACCCACACCCTCTTCTCTCCTCTTTTCTTCCCTCTCTTCCCCCAAATCTAGCTGAGGTAGTATTTGAAAAAAAAAGAGTGTCAGGTACTTTAATCGTCTGCATTTTCATGTCATAAATTAAATATTAATTATAAAATCATTGAATACATTACAAAATAGATTCACATCCAATACCTGAAAGAGTGTGAATACACAAGAAGGGTTCACTAAATGATTTATTTCCCGAGGCTTCGCATACTTAAGTCAGATTCAGAGTTATATGTGTTGCCGCATGACAAAACCCGGCTAAAGACGCCAGGATTGATTCGCTGCTACAGCCGTAAAACACTAAAAATAGGCTACCCCATCAATTTTAAGATTGTTGCCTCTTTGTCTTTATTTAAGACTTTTCTTTAATATCCCAAACGGATTTTGTTCAAAACTTACTAAAACATTGTTTATTTTGTTGATTTTGATAAGGGTGTTGATCACACCTTGCTAAAACAATGGCACTAATTGACCTCCGATACCCCAACTTTTCTTGTCCGACTATGAAGGGAAATCCCCAATGTGGATTGATATATAACGTCTGGAGAGTGAAAAGTCCCTATTGGTACTACGTTTTGGTACATAAAAGTGTGTGGCGTATGAATTTTTCATGAAATTCCTTGTTCCGAAGCTTGCTTGTGACACAAGTTGTGTTCGAATGTGTCTCTAGCCAGGTCGTGAAAAACTGAAGTGTTTCCTATAGATTTTCGACGATTTTTAGTTCAAAGTGAATTTTTTAATGTAGATAAACTCATCATACATCTATTTCAAGTGTTTTCTTGCAACATTTATGTTGCATTTGTTAGAAACAATTTGTCAAAGTAAGCGACCGATTCTTTTTGGAAACCGGAAGTGATGGCTTCGTCTCCAGCGTCAGTAGATGTGTCGTCTGCTAGAGTAGCTAGGGCCTTGAATCGACCCGGTTTTGCTTCTGAAGAGCTCCAAGACCTGCTTTCAGACTATTTTTATGATGGTGCCAGTGGGAACTGTGATGAGGATTATGATTCTGACGAGCAGAAGCTTGATCCCGTTATTAAATGATACTGTTTGTTTTCATTCAATGATTCATGTTTCGTAGGCCTCTTCGCTATTGGCGTGTCTTTAATAATCCGTCATTCTACTTGCATAGATTTAGGTAAAGGTTGAAAACGCGATATCAGTGAAAGAATTACAGTAGGAGTGTGGAAAATATTTCAGTAGTATATTTTGTTGGGTGGGGGTGGGTGGGGGTGGGGTGGGGAGGGTTGAAAAGGTAAGTAGTCTGGCCTGCATTCAAGATTACTAGCATGACAAGTTGACTATGTTCTCAGTATTTATTATTGTTGGTTTGTCTGTTTTAGGAAATGAACATGAGGACTATTTACCAAATTACTAGTAATTAGTATTTGCTTTGATATTTGGGTTTATTTAAACTTTATAGAGCAAAATGACAAGTTATTTTGATTTACACCTGTGACGTGACAGATTTATTCGACGTGCGGAAGGGAGTGGAGAATCGGGGAATTATTAAAGCTTGATTATTAGGACTGAAAACTACCTAATGAAACTTTTGTTTTAGGTTTGTAATCTTTGTTTGACTATTTGAACTGAGGTGATGTTGCTGTTTGCAATTAAACAAAAGATTACTTGACGGACGAGGGATTTAAGAGGGGGGGGGGGGGAAGAGGGAGGGGGCATTATGATAGGGTTTAATTTAGAAAAATGATTGATTCAGGCTATGTTCTTGATATATTATTATGTGTTTGAGTTATTATAGACTTGCTAAACACTTGTTTTATTTCTAATATGTTTAAAAACACTATGCATTATGGATGGGTACAGAATAAAATTGTGCGTACTGTTTTAATTTGTTTATGTTCAGTATTGTGTGAATGGTGTATAATGTGAATTTTCTCATCTTATCTCAACTCACCGCCATATTGCTGCCATCTTCCTGATTGTTTTGATACCAAATATATGCATGGGAAAATTCTGGTTGTGAAGTAATGATCATTTTACAATTCAAAACTTTGAAGGCAATTTCTGGAAATTAGCCCCCGAGAAAATAAAATATTTAAAAAAATCATAAAACATCAACCAATAAAGATAAAACAAATCTGTTTTTTGCATTTTGAAGATTATTTTTAGTACTTTGTTAATAAATAAATAAGTAATTTTTCATATTTTGACACTTTAGCCTGGTTTTCTCATGCTGCAACACATATTCGTATATTATATTGGTCAATACCTGGAGAAACCTGCCTTTCAGTTAGCACAACTTGCCAATTAAAACTCAATAATGAAATCGCAGAATCAACGCAACATAGTTTATACCCGCCTTCATTTGGTAGAGATTGACTGGACTACTAACAAAGAAAAAATAATTAATGACATGGTGTTGTTTTTGTCTTGTTTTTTTTTTGTCACCTGAGAAAAAAAAATACCGTGACACACCTGATTCAGAGTCAGAAATATTTGTAAATTATTCAAGACAAATCTACCTTTCGGCTGCACACGTTGCAAATTAAATATACATAATTTAATTTCACAGAATAAATCACCAACGCAGATTCAAATCAACTTTCCTAGGAAGACCTTGCATAGGATTACACACAGAAGGTATTCCCTGCCCTGCAAGTTTTTATACTAGGAAAAACGGACCTCTCAAACTGGATTCCGATTTGAGGCACCGATTTATCCTTGCGTAATATCGTTACGTTACCCAGTGGTTGAGATCGATCGGTCAATTATTCAATAGAAATCTGTACTTTAGCTGCCCATGCTGCAAATTAAATATAAATAATTCACTCTCAGAAACATGCCAAGCTATGACACACGCTACTAGACAGCATGTAACACTCCAAAACAGAAATGAGCACTACTTCTGTTTCTTTGTAACAAGTGGTGACAAGAACTGAGCAAGCATCTACTTAGACAAACAAATACCGCAGACAGGTAAATAAAAACGATCCGCTTCGCTCCATCTTCGTCAGCCATAAATTTCTTCTTCTTCCTCTCCTTGTCCTTGTTCTTCTTGTTCTTGTTCTTTTTCTTTTTCTTCTTCCATTTTCTCATCATCTTTTGTTTCTCTTCTTCTTCTCCTTCTTCTCCTCCTTCTCCTACTTCTTCTTCTTTCATCATCTTTTGTTTCTCTTCTTCTCCTCCTCATCCTTCTTCTATTTTTCTCATCATCTCTTCTTCTTCTTCTTCTTTTCCTCCTCCTCCTCCTTCTTCTTCTTCTTTAAATAATCTTTTTCAAAACAAAACAAAACAAAACAACAATCATTGTAATCCCACTACAGTCTTCTTCTTTTTCTTTTTCTTTTTCTTCTTCTTCTTCTTCTTCTTCTTCTTCTTCTTCTTCTTCTTCTTCTTCTGCTTCTTCTTCTTCTTCTTCTTCTTCACATTTTCTAGTTCATTTAATGGATCAAGGAAACTTGCTGATCGCATAAACGCTATTTCCACCTCTAGAGTACGAAAACAGCGACCTGAACCTCAACAACAGTTTCTCACATCATAAAATTGGAAGCTGCGATGACAGGCGTAACAGCAGTGAGAATCGGATCGCCTCAACATGTGGCATTCAGTAGCACAAAAAAACAGTTCATGAAAGGGGCACTGATCGAATCTTAAAGGCATCCCTAAGGCCCTGTTCCACATTCTTATGTGTCGCCACGCGGAACGTTAAAGAACTCGGTAGCAGAAATACACAACTAGATGTCCGGGTCAAATAAACAATCAGTTCCATGCTATCACTGATGCGATGATCCGACTCTCTCCGTGTCTCCCGCGGCACTATGAATAACCCGGTCGTTCCAACAATAAACAGGTGGCAAGATCACGAAAGTAATCATTTCCAGGCAATCCTCGAGTCGCTGCCCCGATTCACCTCGTGTCGCCGTACGGCACGCAAAAAGTGGCTACTGCAATAAAATACAGTTGGACATAACAAATAATTACCAAGCAATGTTGTGCGAGTGCCGTGGAGGAAAAACTACAATCCTTCAGTTCACCCAATTTTTTTAAAATTATAATAGCGCGCACACACACACACACACACGCACACACACCCACACACACCCACACACAAACACACACACACACACACCATAAGTCTCTTGGTATAATTTTCTGTACCACAACTCTGGCGAACCCCGCATCGTTCTCTGATACTCAGCACAGTGTTGAGCGCCACAATGGTAGCAGCGGTTGCATGAGCTAGCAGACAGCTGAATGATCTGACTTGAAAATGATTGATTCTTTTATTTTTATTTTTTTTTTAAATTTTTCGTTTTCAAATCAGTGATCGATATTTCCTTTCCGAACCGCCGAAGCGAAAAAGAAACCGGTAAATCAAGTTCCCGACTTTTAAATAGCGTGACGTAGGCTTAATTAAGCCCTTTGAATTGAAGGATTAATTCTCCTTACTTTCTCCCCACATCTAGTTCTCCTTACTCACCAAACACACTCCGCCCCCAAACCCGCCTGCTACGCTTCCTTTGCACCCAACCGTAGCCCTACCATCCTTTTCAGTCCCCCTCCTCCGCCCCCTCCACCACTACCCTCCCTTGCATGCTAAGGCACCCTTCGCCCGGATCTGTACCCGCACGTCTACCCATCCCCACAGCGGTAGCATTTGCACACACTCATAGTACTACCCAGAAAATCTTAGCCATCATCATAAGCCTGAACGTGAGGTGTGTGTGTGTGTGTGTGTGTGGGTGTGTGTGTGTGTGCGTGTGTGTGCGTGGGTGTGTTTGTGTGTGTTTGTGTGTGTATGTGCGGAGGTATAAGCCTTGAAATGGGTGACTGACCTTGCTTTTTATGCAAAAAATGGGTGAGTGTATTAGCCACCCACTTTTTTCCAGCCACCCACTTTTTTCTAAGTACACGGGAGTGCTCTCTTAGTGCATGGGAGTGCAGTTGTAGTGCATGAGAGTGTTTTAAGTACAAGGGAGTGCTCTATCCGGGACAGTTCTACATGCTTGTGTTTGTTTGTGTGGGCATGTAGAAACGACGTTCTGATGACACACACATGAAACTCCACATGGTTTCTTCTGACTTTTTGGGAAGGCCGTACTATTTTGACGTCAAAATAGTACTCCGTTGAGTTAGAGCTGTTTTAGCATTATGGTTAGGTTAAGGGTTAGGATAGCTTCAAAAATTTGAAAAAATGTCAAAATAATGTCAAAGAAATGGAAAGTGTGTCAAAATAATCCCTCTTTTTTTCACAACAGTCGTTTCTACAAAAATGCGTGTGTGTGTATAGGTGGGCATGTAGAAACGACGTTACCCTGACACACACATGAAACTCCACATGGTTTCTTTTGACTTTTTTGGAAGGCCGCCCTATTTGGACGTCAAAATAGTTCTCCTTTGAGATAGAGCTGTTTTAGGATTAGGGATAGGTTAAGGGTTAGGGTCTGGGTTAGGGGTTAGGGTTAGGGAAAGGGTTAGGGATAGCTTCAAAAATGGAAAATGTCAAAATAATGTCAAAGAAATGGAAAGTGTATCAAAATAATCTCTGTTTTTTTTTCACAACAGTCATCAGAACGTCGTTTTTAAACACATGTGTGAGTGTGTGTGTGTGTGTGTAGAAAGCCGAATGTGTTTTTGTTTGTGTGTATGTTTGTTTTATTTTTTTTGTTGTTGTTGTAAGTTGTTGTTTGATTAGACCTAAGTGCTCGGATTTTAGTCAAATTTGAACGCTGTGATCCCAAGAGGAGCTTTTAGAAACTAATAACATAAAATAAAAGAAACCAGCAGTTGTACAAAAAATTGATTTCAGGAATGGGAGAAGGAGGGAGAACGCAGTCCATCGTAATGCACAGATTTCACCAAACAATATCGCACAGATTACTGAGATTCGAATCAACCCTCACAGAAAAATGCGATAGAAGAAAAAATAAAGACAAAAAAAAAGTTCTTATTACATCCTATCCTATCCTATCCTATCCTATCCTATCCCGTAACTCAAAGGTCGTTGGGGCACCACAGATGATCGTTTAACCAGCGTACTCCATCTTTCCCTGTTCTCAGCAACCCTCATGGCTTCGTTCAGTGTAAAACCAGTCCATTCTCAAATGTTGTCCTCTTTCTCTGTCTCCCTCTTCTTCTGCCTCTTTGCACCGTGTCTCAATAAATGTATTTCGCTAAAAAAAAAGAAAGCTTCTTCTGGAGCTAAAAAGTCGACTCTACAAGACTATCTCAAAGTCTGTGCGGCTCCACTATAGTGGAATTCTTTCACTACACAACCTTTGCCTCTCCCCTCCATACAAGACCGCCGGATCCAATACAAAGGTGCTCTATAGGGAAGGGTGAGATCCTGCTCTTGCATGAGTTTGTTCTGTCTGGTACCTGACCTGCCGGACGTGCTAGAGGCAACGACAGCGGCTCAAATGGTTGCCAGAATCTGCTGGCATATATGCCCTGAAACAGTAATACAGCATGACAGAGATCCCTGACACTCAGTAATGCAACAACAAGAACCTGCTTTTTGGCAATCTTTTCATTAATGTAGGACTAGAATATTATGTTATGGACTCTGAGGAGCTGTGGGAACGGTGTCATCTTTATACTGACTATCAAAGACTGCAGCTTTCTGCCAATATTGCACAAAGTATGCGCACCTTCTCACGCCTTAGCTGTCAGGTTTTTTTGACACTCTTTAACTTGGATGTAGAACTAGAACATTATGTTGATGGACTCTCCTTATAGGAGCTGTGGATATCACCTTTATATACCGAGTATTGCAGACTGCAGCTATCTCCCAATATTCCACAAAGGGCGTCTATACCGTAGACCTAGAACGAAAACATGTTGGGGAGCTTAGCTTGAATTTCCAAGTCCAATTCGGCTTGCTCACAACATTTTACAAAGGGTGTATACCGCAAAAAAAGTATCATGCTTGTGGACTCTCCTTAGTTAAGTTGTGCAGCTGTTGGATTCATCCTAATATTGACTTTCCGAGTCCATTTGGGCTTCCTAAAGACTCTGCAAACGCCATCTAAAAATTGCCTTTATGTTTCGACAACAGTCAATATTTGCATACGTCGTCGTTTACCATACCGTTCAAAGCTTGAATGAATTAATGAAGAACAATTTATTAAGCGTATATAAACCATTACACACAAAAGAAATGTTCGCAGCTTTATTGGATATATAGTTCACAAGAATCCACATACATCGACTACCATAGACAAACTGCCCTAAAGTGTCATTGGGCATGCACAAGCTCAGCTGAAACGCATTGTGCCGTAAACAGTGAACGTCTGCGGACTTTGCTAAGTTTTGGGATGGTAAGCTTTGGGTGTAATCCTCGTCCTGAAAGTCTGAGACAGTTTGGTTTCTCTCAAAGACCGGCTGCAGCATCAAGCAAAACCAGGCTACGCTGATAGCTTGGTTTCCTTTTTTCCGTGACTGGTGTTGTTCCGCTAATGGTAGCATCTTCAGCACACCAACTTCGAAGCAAAGTCAACAACCTGGCTCGCCACATGTCGTCTCATTATCCCGCCTCAATACAGTAGCCTGTTTTAGCCAAAACATAATATGCACAAGAGGTCAGTTGACTAAGCTGCCTCGGTAATACAATCCCCTTTCCTTCCTTCTGTACAGACAGAAGCGAAGACATATTACGTAGGTCAATATATAAGATCAAGCAGTTCCCTCTTGTTCAACACCTTCGATTCATGGACATTTCTGCCTTGACTAGCTCCAATACTTTATGTTATGCCAGCAAATCCAAAGCACATCATTTACCAGCTGCCCAACTGTAATGCGAATCTCTCTAACTTTCAGTCTCATATAATATGCACTGCCTGAACATAATACCCGGATTATTAGTAGTATAAGTTCATTTCCATCTAGCCCTACCCTCATATTCAATTCGCGGACCTGTCCATTTTACAAAACTCTTTACGTTAGTGTTATGAAGTGTTCTTATGTAGCGTTTTCCAGCTCAAAGAGTTGCCCAAAGCTCCCAACCTCCCAAGGCGCCAACTTGCTGCTGAGTGCCTACCGTCTCAGCAATCTCCGTTGAAATGCACAAAGACTGGTAAGGGTAGGTGGTGCTTTGGGAGAACGGCTCATTAAATTTGCTTAGAAGACTGTAAACCGATATCTGAATGTGAATAAGACAACACAACGTGACAAATATTAAGAATATTAGTGTATCCTATATACGACATTATACAGTAGCTCCAAATATA
>JBAHVR010000146.1:222500-235000 GCA_036898135.1 Oncomelania hupensis
GATGTCTAGCAATTTTCCTGTCCCTTCTATGTTCTTGGGAGACTGCGAGAATATTTATGTGGCGAGTCACCTTGCTAAATATCATATATTCCTTATGATTGTCATTGAATATTGCACATGCAAGTTTTCAGGATTTTCTGTTTCGATATAGCATATATCTCCGGAAGTCAAAGGTATACGTCAGTATTAATATTATTTGTTACTGAGGTTCACAGAACATAAATAGTAGCTTTTATTTTCTTTCATTTTCAGGCTCCGCCAGACTACAGTATGAAGGTGTAGAGATTTCTCTTGTCTTGGAGGAGGACGGCACCATGGTGGAGGATGACGAGGTATTCCAGGAACTTCAAACAAAGGTCTTCATCCTGCTCAGGCCTGACGAGAGGTGGACATCTCCAGAAATGACTATTACGGTCCAAGACTCGTCACTCGTTGAGAACGGGCATCGGGATTTTCAGCCACCATCCAGTTCAACGCCACACCGTGGAGATGCCTTGGCCAGTGTTATATCTGGTACTGAAAGTACCTGTGAGGATGCTGTTTCCAGGGAAGACGGCTCTGCTGGAGATGCTGTTGGTGAGGATTCTAAACTCAAGTCTCATATTTTGTTGAAGTAACACTAAGTAACACTAGAAAATCAATATTTTGCAATTCAAAGATTTATACGTCAATATCCATGAGCGGCTTTAACTTAAGCAATATGTTGTGTAGCATTAATTATGCACTTGTTGATTTATTTATTTGAGGTTTAAAGGTCCTAGTTTATGATGTTGCAAACTAATTTTAATGAAAAGAAGAATATATCAAGAAGACATTTGCAAAGTTTTATCAAAAAATCTGTGTTCATGTGTGAGATATGATTGTTTTTAAAATAAGTAGACTAAAATAGCCTATATAAGGCCCCACTCGGGTGCTTACAATGTGTCACTTCTGCTTACTCCGAGTCTGGCATTATAAGTCATGACTCAAATCAAAAGAGTAAATACTTGCATGTTTTTACTATGAGTATTATGTGATGAAAGTAATGTGTTTGACAACTGGTCACTGTGGTCCCAAAGTTCCACTGCAGTAGAAAACCTAGAGATGTTATTTACTTGTGTTTAAAGGAAACCTGAAACTTTATGGTTGCAGATGTTCTTACCCAACTGAGGAGATCCTCCTTGCCCCCATTTAGCCCACATCTGATGAAATTTCTCCAAGGAGAAAAGGGGCCCATCAATAGCGTCTGGAGGGACATCATATCGGAAAGCGCCTCATTTTATTTCGGGAAATATCCAGAAATGAAGACGTCGGACTGCTATGGTGCGATAGGTCGCAAAATGTTCGCAGCTTATCCCGCTATAGCGCATCCTGGGCCTCAGCCATGGGTAAGCAATACATTTTACTATTTCCTTTCTTGTTTCCTTTTTCGTGTGCGTCATGATGTAGCATCCTGACTTATTCAACTAAACTACACCACATTAAAGGGGAGTGTCTAGTCTGTTGTGACAAATCATAATTATGTGCCGAACGGCAATGCTGGCCAAAATACTGGGAATGTAAAGACAATGGTTTTACTAAGGCTAAAAGTAAAAGTATGTTTCTGGTTACATGGCTACAAAAATAGGGTATGTAGGTCAGGATTTTTTAAAAACAAAAACATTACTACGTTATACAACGTTATATAGGGCCTGCGGTAAAAACCTATTGTCGGTCGGGATACCGTAAACAAAATTTTTTTTTTTTTTTTGCTTGAGCCCATATACAGACACAGACATTTTTCACGCATGTTTTGTCTGGGACTGCTTTTCAGGGCTGCTTCACAAAGAGCTTGGGCCAGAAGATGCGTCATTTGCGCCACAAGTCCCACACAAGAAGCGAAGACCCGCGGTCTGCAAGCACTCATCCCAAGAGACAAAGGCTCAGTTTCTCGGCAAAACCGGTACAATGTAACAACACTGTTTCTGAGGAGGACCTGAAGCGGCACCAAGAGGAGCTATGCAGAGAGTGGAACAAAACGTCAGGGTCTGTCAACAAGGACCATGTGAAGCAACTGCTGAAGGAATCACGGCCGACTCGTCAAAACTTCTTTGCTGCTCACCAGGCCAACGGCAGCTACGCTCCTATTTTCAAAAGCTTCCCATGTTTCAGCGTGGATACCTATGTAAGTATGATTTACTTTGAGCAAGCAAAGTAAAAGATAGTGCATACTTAATGCAGGGTTCAGCCTAGGAGAAAAGGGCCATGGGTCATTTGACTTCCTGCAATTTTACAAATATTTCACATGGGCTTAGGCATGGGTTTGCTCTTATTTATGTGTAAATTCATAAGGCTGTAATTTCTGTAAAATTTTGCCAGTAATAAATTTCTTCGAGAGCCAGAAAATTAAATTTGTAAACAATGAGTCCACTAAAGGATATTGTGCATGCATATCAAATGTGGAAATGGCAAGTATCTGAAGAACGCGTAATTTACCGCAAAACGTCAACATTCTGATGACCCATGACCCCCATTCCCAAACTCCGCTCTTCTCCTTCCACCTTTCTTCCTTGTACTGACCTCCCAGGCAATCTGTACCTAAGCAACAACTGGAAACCCCAAGTAATGACAGAATCTTTACCCTGATAAAGGCCAGCAGCTACGAAAGAAGAAGAACATAATTTTGAGAGCAAACAATAAGAAAACAGTTGGGTAATCCTTTACTATACAGGAATTAGTTATTGGCTGCTCTTTATAGCAATGAGTAAAAAAAAAAAGTATACTGATTCGTGGTCCTGATTCGGCTCTTGCAGTCCGCTGGACCCTATAAGCATTGTTTTATCTTATCTTAACTGATAAGGTTTAGTCAATTAGTGGGTAAAATGTAGGTAATAGTTAGGGATAGCCCTTACCCCAATGCTACCTAATAAACCTAATCAGTCAGTAGACTTTGGTAAAAAGTTACCCCAATAATAATTATATCCTGTAAAGTTAAGGATTACCTCTGAATCAATCGGCGACATCGATTTATTGGAAAAAAACCATTGTAACGATTGTTTGGTACAGTAAACCCAACTCAAAATCTTGAAAATGCTTTGTGATTCACCAACAAGGTGCTATCCCTAAACTGGATGAATGAACTCGCCCATTGCGTACTGCCCCCTGTCATTTCACGTCGAATGGGTGTGTCAGGTTTTTACACTGATATTATTTTGACGTCCAAACATTGCTAAATTTGCATACCATGCACCACTTGAAATAGTCAATAATGCATTAATTATGTGAACTGTCCTATACTGAGAATATAATCGCCATTTCCATCAAGTGAATCAGTATTTTTCACAAGATCATTCCAAGGTGATATGGCCGACATCGTTGTCAACGGATACATTTTTAAGTCAATCGGTCAAATGAAACATAACACAACCTTATGCAGAACTGTGGGTACTGTAGTACCCACATCATAGGAATAGCATGGTGAAGGTTAAACATATAGATAAATGGGTTTTAAACGGGAGGGAAATATGAATACTTCAAATATGGGGGAAAAAAACACAACAAAATTACATCCAAGTGACATCCCTGTAGTCTTATTTTTTATTTTTGTGTTTTTCAGATCCTTTGGGAATTCCGGTTGATGCATGGAAAAGAGAAGTATCAGCTAGTTGGTGAAGGTCTGGCAGTGTGTATCCTCTGCACTGAAGGGATGATGGGGAAGCGGGATGTTGCTGCATACACAGACAAAGACTACAGAGAAATTTTAGTAAGTTAAAACTGACCATAATAGGGATCGCATTTATACCGGTAGAGTACCGTTAAGTTAGTCCGCGGATGGGTAACCCCCCCCCATCTATGTTCTTTTTGCGTGCTGTTGTCTCTGGTTGGCAGTCTGGGATTTCTGTATACAATATTAATTATAAATCTATACAAGTTATGTATACCAGTAGGCTCTTACTTTAAAGCTTGGATAACAAAAGTCACTGGCTTAAACTTTAAATTAAACTTCTTTTTTGGGGGGAGGTGCGGTCACGGTGAAATTTTTGTTAATCCTACCATTCTCTATAAAGTTTGGGAGAATTTTCCAAACGGACGTCCTCATTTGTGGAAATAGCGTCTGCTGCTACACGCACTAAAAAAAATAGATCTTAATACAATATTCTGCATATATGCAATTTGGGAGACGAAACTTGGGAGTCATTATGGTACATTTATTTTACTATAAAGGTGATGGTATGTTGCAGTTTATGCCTATTCATTATGTATTTTGACTTTCATAAATATATATCTTTTTTTGTTAAAATCTGGTCTCATACAATTGAGGCAAATACCTCAACGTTTCCAGCAGCTCCCAACTTTTATGGCCTGGCAGACGTGGTTAATCTACGGGGCTGGTGTCATACCTCCAATGAGGACTTTTTATTTGTTAATTGGCAGAGTGGGGGCGTCTTGAGCCAGCTCTTTGTAGTCAGCTAGACGTTAAGCACCGAATAAATAAACAATATTCTGCCTAAAAGATATTATTCTCTTACAGATCTATTTATTATACAAGGAAAGCTGACTTTTTAAACAAAACAATGGCCTCCCCTGATTTGCATGGTGAAATAATTCATTGATTTGCCTCACAGGAAACACCTGTTTCTTCCATGATTGCGACTGTCAAGTTTCTGGAGAAAAGACTCAAAATGAAGAAGAGCATCATCGATGAAGTGGAGGTACGAAGAAATAATCCATCTAATAATATATAGTCTTTGCCATAAGATACGCAACTTTTCACATTGCTGTTTTTGAAATTAAAACAGACTATTATGTGCGTGTGCCAGCGAAAAGCTCACGCTTAGCTCCCCTGAATGGTCTCGTTTTGACTGCATATAGTCTGTTTCAAAAGTAGTTTTGGGATTTTGAAAAGTTGCGTTTCTTATGGCAAAGACTAGTGTGTGTGTGTCAAGCTCCATCTAGTCAGAGTACCAATGCACATGTCTCCAGTACAAAATGCTTTCCCTCCCTCCCCCCCCCCCCCCCCCCCCCCCCCCCCCCCCCCCCCCCCCCCCCCTCCCCCCCCCCCCCCCCCCCCCCCCCCTCCCCCCCCCCCCCCTCCCCCCCAATTTATTTTATTTACGCCAATAAAACTCAAGAACAGTTTGGAAATCTAAAGTATTGTACAAGACATTCAAATGCAATTCACTGATTTGAGAAAAAAAGTCAACTAATCTTTTCTGCTTTCTCTTCCACTCAAAGGTCTACTTTCAATTAGCTTTATGACGCTACATAGGCGCAAGAAGTGCGAGTGTTTGGACTGAAAGTTTGACTGTAGTACGTACACCCAAAGATTGTGTCTATGCACCTGTCAGATATATAGAGACGTTTCCTGATTTATTAGGAAATCCTTATTTTTGTTAGTTTTTACCGCTATGTAAGCCCTTTTCCCGGACCGCGACTTGTTTCCTGATTTTTCTCAAGATCCCCTTCTCTGCATGACTTGTGAATGACAAGTGCTAAAAATGAGCATTTTGTGCTACCTTGCATAGCAGTTTGGTTGACTTTAGTGCAGTAGAGCAAGAACAAAAGAAGTACACACAAAAATAAGAAACATTCTCCAAATGATAAAATTCGCTTGAGCTCACATTGTTGAATTTATCTGAAGTGAACAGTCCCTTTAATAATTTTTTTTTTAAAATAAAGGGTTTTTTGTTTACGCCAGCCCCAAAATGTTTTCGTACTTTGGTATTGTGTATTGATCATGGTATTTCTTCTTCTTTAATTTGTTAATTGTCTTTTCACTGACATGTGATTTTAAACATACATATCAAAATTAATTATATATAATATTTCTATTTTATGGTATTTCTGTTCTGCAGGATGTTGCCGATTCCCACATTGCAACAAAGCTGAAAACAAAAGAGCTGGAACCCCCAAGAGTGCGGGTGTTTCTCCAAGGAGAGGAGCCAGTCGGGGCGTACATTGTTGGAGATAGGGTGTACACACAGGTCTCTGGAGGCTTCAGGATGGTGCTTTGCCTGATCCTGTACTACTACGTCTTTGACATCAACTGGCCCAAGCAACTGGCATCTATACTGATGGTTCTGGACACATTCATGTGCGGGACATCAGTACCTGCCTCGTCATCACAGGCATTCCGCTTTCTTTTGAAAGAGCTGCAGGCTGAGAAAGCCAAAATGACCATCTAGTCCTCGTCAGAACAGTTGTTGTCGGTCTTTTACTAAGATTGAATCAGAATGCCATGCCGTTAGTACGTTTAGAGAGATGTTCATTGACACTAATCAACATTATAATTTGTTTGTCCGATTGTTGTAAACTATTGAATGTTACCTTTGTATGCACCCTTTTGGGCAGAGGCCGGGCAATGCGGTATTGCCACAATTCTTGTTTTACTTGTATTTTTTGTTTCCATTTCTTCTTATTTCTTAAGGTCTTCAACAGGTAAAACCAAATAAAAAACGGCACAAGAGACTTAGATATCTGGTTTGGTGGTGTCTCTGTTTTAGTTCCCAGGGTCTTTGCAGTCAGCAAGACGTTAAACCTGGTTCGGTGGTGTCTGTATTTGAATGTATTTTTTTATGCTATAGTTATATTAGTATTTTAGTTTGTTTTTGTAAACGGGGGTTCGATAAATGAAGCCTCAGTGTCCCCTGCGCGGGTTGCCTTTATTTGTAAAGTGACTAGGGTTGGTGATTTGCTTTGAGTGTTGGCATGTGGGTTATTTTCATTGATCTCGCACACATGTGAGGAGTTCTGCCTCAAGATCACCTCGTTGTGGAAAGAGACATAAAACACCATTCAAATAAATAAATAAAAAGATAATGGACAATTCTTGTAGATAATTCAAAATTCTTTGTTTTACTTTATTAATAGGACATTTGTATATTATTTTTTATACATGTATTTAGGGAATTGGGAGAAGGAACTTAACGTATTTGGCAAGGTATGCCTGTTTTCTATGTTTATTAATTAAAAGGTCTTGAATCTTTTGATACTATTTTTTTAATCTGGTTTTAATCTGGTTTTGAAACCAATAGAGGTGAAAGCCTCGATGTTTTGTGTTGAATAAAAGTTGATGCTTTATTATTTTTGAGTTGTGAATGGCATTCTATTGCATTAACTAAAGTGAAACAACACATATAAATCAAATCTGACTGTTAAATATAGGAAAATAAGGCATGAGCCAACTGATTTGTTTGTGGCTCTTGTACTTATACAGGGGCATCCTGGAACTAATTTTCATTGAGGTTTTTCTTAGCCAATCAGAATCCTCTTACTTTCAAACTATATGTTATACCCAAATGTTAATATCTAGAAAGTTCGCATTACGTCACTCCTCATGAAGCACAACGGTTCAGAAAAGCTATAGATCAGAGAAAGTGAACTATTTAGTAGAAACATTTTTCTTACTTTACATTTCCTTAAGCTGTCTTTGTGTTGTTTAGGATAACTCAATTCAGAGACAGGGGTTTAAGAAGGATGAATATACATGTATATTATACCCTTGGACATAAATTCTGTGACTATATAATATAGGGAGGTGGCAGGTTGCTTACTTTTAACACCGAGTCAAGGTTAAGGAGAGGCAACGTCATATTTTTAATCGCAGAACTTTTGTCCAACACTGTATATTATGCTATGCCTGTAGTGATGTCTGTGTCCTCCATCCACCGGAATGCCCCTTTAAATAAATCTGTTTCCACAAAAATATGTAGTCAGTTTGCAATGCTTTTGTACAATCAAGTGTGGTCTACTGTTTCGATAATGATGAAAATAATAATTTATATATTTGGCAACACTATAATTATGCTTGATAAACACAGCCATAATGTTACTGTGCTGGTTATCTCTGCAGTCCAAAAATATTATTGCAATTTGTGTTCCTTTCTTCTGATATTCTCAGTAACATTTGAACACTTTTGAACGAAAGTGTTTAAAAGACTCTATGTGAACACTTATAAGTGCAAAAAATTGGTAACATTTAGATTACACTTAAAAGTGTTCAGTAAAGAGCACATTTGAACACTTTTGAACACTTTTGAACACTTTTTATCACACTTATAAGTGTTCAAAAGGTGAACACATAATGTTCAAAAGCTGAACATGTAGTGTTCAAATGCAGAACACATACACACTGAACACTTCTGAACACATTAGAACACTTTTCAACACTTTTCATTACACTTTTAAGTGTTCAAATGCTGAACACGTAGAGTTCAAATGTCGAACACATTTGAACACTTTTCTGAACACTTATAAGTGTTCAGCAAACGTTAAGAAGTGCGAAAAATTGGTAACAGAAAAAGTGTTCTGAAACAGAACACTTCTGTTTAGAGTGATGAATGAGGAACTGTTGAAGCAATACGTCACGAGTCCCCTTTGCGATGCTCGACCTCGCCAGAGGGTAAGGCTCACCAGGGCATTCATTTAGTCAAGCGTGTACATAAAAGCTTCGTCGGTGTGTACAAAATCGATAAACTATACCTTGATAAGAAAAACAGCAGATACTGGGACCGGGTTAGTATAGTTCGAAGTTTCTGTTTTCCTCACAGACTTTTGTTGGGTCAGCACGCAAGAACCTACCGGAACCGTGTCAAGATGCTATTCGCTTAACAACAGAGAGTACGACGTGCGGCAGGGATAGCTCAGTGGTCAGAGCGCACGACTTGTGTGAGTGCATCTTGGGCGACGTGGGTTCGAATCCTGACTTCAGCAAACTATTTTGTGATTGCTGGATATTACGGGCTCTGAGCTTGTAAGTGCGCTATATAAGGGAAATCTATTTCTTTCTTTCTTTCCTGTTTTTCCTCTTAGGGGAACTTTTCTGAGTTCTGCGTCAGCAAAGAAAGAACTAACGAATAAATGTCTGTGAGTTCGCTTTAAGCTCCTAAAAATTGTTGGCTTTAGCTCGGTGTAACTCTTCTTCGGTGAGTAAGATTTAACCTCTTACGAAGCGTGTTAGTGAACTACAAGAATATAGATGTTTGTTTTCTTCTTTGTTGTCTGGGATGTTTTATTTTCTTCAATCATTTTGCTCGTCATCCTATGTAGTATTTTCTCTATATGTCAACTAATAGGTATTTTACACTCTGCTACCTCTCGTCGCAAACCATTGTATAATTACAACCGTTATTCGTACATCGGCACTAATCTTCAAATTAAAGCCATGGTCCTAGCCTCGAGTATCCTACCGCTACCATTCTAGTGTCCTAGCCCCCGAGTCTTATAGCCTAACCCTCAATCCTAATGACCTAGCATCAATCCTAGTGGCTTGCCTTCCATCCTAGTGCTCGAGTACCCATCTTTGTGTCATAGCCCCCAAAATCTTAATGCCTAGCCCTCAATCCTAGTTTCCAATCCCAACGACCCAGCCCTCAATATTAGTGAACTAGAACTAAAATCTTTAGTGCAGACTCGAGGCAAAAGAGAGCCTGGCACGTTTACTTTTGACAAAGCGGCGGGCGCTTTTTAAAATGTTTGGTATGTAATAAAATGTGTTGTTTTTTTTCTTAAAAACCATGTTATATATGTCTTGAATCACACCTACGTTGTGTCTCCCCCCTCCCCACCCCACCACTACCTCCCACCTAGCCCACCTTGCCAGCTCACCCCCACCTCAAAGACAGTTGTCTCTAAACGCTATCCTAAGTTTTTTCTCCTTCCATTAAACGTCACCCTATTCCCAGCTATCATCTCAACCCTTTCCCTACCTCTTACCTTCCTCCACTCTTCTTCCACGAACCCAGTTCCTCACTCTATCTTCATCAACGTCCATTCGCTTTGCCCAAAGATTCATGTAGAGAAAGTCAACACGGCGTTCAAGCGTGAGGTCCATTGTTCAGCTCTGTTGATTAGATCCAATGATGCTTGCTTCCTTTCCGACACTCCGTTACAACAAATGAGATCGATGCGCGCATTGATACAGTATACTGATAGAGATGCATGCTTACGAAGCGGTTGCATGCTCATTTCGGTTCGCATCAGCGATGTTACGGTTCTGCTCAGTCATGTTTAAACTAGCAGTTGCAATCGCTGAGAAGCCAACCAGAATTTTGCCCACACAAATGATACATATTATCAACAACAACAATGTAAATAAATATTTAAAAATCAAAGAACATAGCCACAACGATAATTATTTTATTAGATATATCTGATCTGTTTTTCTGGCTTAGATCAGCTATACTCTGGTAATGATTATTCGTGCTTTCACAGCAGTTGAATCTGCTTATATGATCTATGGAATGACTGGAATAGGGCAATAAGGCAAAAGTCACTGGAAAGCAGACATTTTTAATGTATATACAAAATAGTCATTTTGTAAAGAACATTACATTACATTACATTACATTACATGATTATTGCTTTAGGTCCAGCAGACTCTTCCGAGCCAAATCAGGACCGGACAACTTCTGATCCGCATAAAAGATCTGCTGAAACAATCCTTGTGGTTAAACTAAATGCTCTCCACCAGCCAGTCACTTTACAATAAAGACATCCCACGCAGGGGACGCTGAGGTTATACTCTAATTTATCGAACCCCCGTTTACACAAACAAAATGGAATACAAACATCATTATAAGTTATCAACAAAACACATACATATAAAATGCCTACATTGCTAAATAATAACATCACAGGAAGCCCTATAGCCCTAGTGACCACTTGGCAGAAAGCGTCCAATATTCCCAAGCTGATCCAACAGACCTCACACACAAATAAGGAATCTTGTCCCGGAAGAGTTTTCAAGAAAAGGGGTAGGTGACTGGAAGATAGTATAGCAGATTAATAGAACAGAGCAGGAATGAGAAAGAACAAATGAGAAAGACAGCGACAGTGGGAATTTAAAGCACTAAATTTCCAGAAAGTGGGAATACTATTTATACTGAAACCCCCCGCACTCCAATGGGGGATTTTGTAAAGAAAATGCCTAAAGTCACTTTAAAATAAGAATTCACCTCCAATTTTGACCGAATGATTGATCATAAACCAATGCATAGAACATTAGAATAGATATTTAGATACAGGGCAAAAAAAATAAAAAAAATAAAGGCTGATAAAAATCGGGACTTTGCTGATCCGAGCGAAAATTGCTCGGAACCGTTTCTTCTTAGTGAGATGACTGGAGTAATAAAGTTTTTTTTTCTTCTTTTTTTTCCTGTGCACTGTAAGATTCAGGTAGTTTTTAAAGCGCTACTAAGACTAAGATTATGTGTATTAATTATGGTGCTATACACTTCTCACATAATTAATGAAAGTGTCGGAGGTCTATCGGAAGTAGCCAAGTGTATACTCCAAGCAGTCTCTGATACTCAGGCGTGGATAAACTTGTGCGTGCATGGGAATGGGTGAGGCGGGATTGGAAGAAGGGGGGGGGGTGTGGAGGGGGGGGGGGCGGGATTTCTTTACTCGGTGTCTTGAGCGTTAATTGATGGGAAGATGGAAGTCGCCTTTGTAGGTGGCGACGGGGAATAATGTCCTGAAGGTATGAAGGTGCTGTCTGCTCATTAAGGCATTTTGAAGCATAGGGAGAGAGAGAGACAGAGACAGACAGACAGACAGGCAGGCAGGCAGACAGACAAAAAGACAGAAAGAGAGAGAGAGAGAGAGAGAGAGAGAGAGAGAGAGAGAGAGAGAGAGAGAGAGAGAGAGAGAGAGAGAGAGAGAACCTTATTATCAAGTCTCTGTTTG
The DNA here is from genome assembly GCA_036898135.1 of Oncomelania hupensis. Lineage (NCBI taxonomy): Eukaryota > Metazoa > Mollusca > Gastropoda > Littorinimorpha > Pomatiopsidae > Oncomelania > Oncomelania hupensis. The sequence continues at coordinate 234,147 of JBAHVR010000146.1, forward strand.
ACAGGAAGCCAGTGAAGCTCGCGCAACGCAGAGGAGAAGAATTCTCTCGGACTCGTTGGCGTAACTATTCGTGCAGCAGTATTCATGACACGCTGCAGACGAGCCATTTGTTTTTCAGGGAGCCCCCCCAGAAGCAACTATTGCCAAACAGAGACCAGATCGTAAGATTCTCACTCTCACTCTCTCCCTCCCCCCCTCTCTCTCTCTCTCTCTCTCTCTCTCTCTCTCTCTCTCTGCTTCAAATGCCCTAAGGAGGGGTTTCCTGGTAGCTTGATAGCGAGCTGGTTTCCTATGCCGAAGGTGGCGGGTTCGAACCCCGTGTGGGACGAACTTAGATACGACACTTTTCAGGACACCGAGGGTTTTCTCCGGGTACTCAGGTTTCCTCCCTCCCTTTAATAATGGTATTGGGCGCAGTCAAAATGACATTGAGGCAATCTAACATTTCCAAATTAAAATTAATTTATATTCCGGCTTCTGTAATAGCGATCTCGTCAGATCGCCGCGCTTTGGGTTCCATTGAAAAAAAAGAGCGTGATGGGTCCTGTGCTATTTTGTATTCTTAATAGCGAGTAGGCATCACCTTTATACCTCCAAGACAATTCTTTTCCCCGTCACAACCCTCAAAGGCAGCGGCTTTGATCTTTCTCTCGATCAGTGCCTCAAGACACCGAGTGCTGACATCGCAAGAAGGAAAACACAAGATATGTCATCCAGAAATTATGATGAAATTTATAACGACAAAGTTATGATTCCCTCGAATGTCTGTACCCATAGTGATTGTATATATACCATAAACGAAACATGTACAATTCAAACAAACTATCAGCTAAGAACTCATAAAATACTACTAC
>JBAHVR010000146.1:240000-250000 GCA_036898135.1 Oncomelania hupensis
CTCAAGGTCATAACGGGTTTTCTCCAGGTATTGCGGCTTTCTCCCTCCCTCCCTCTCTTCAGCAATGATTTTGGATGCCATGAATCTAAATATCCAAAATAAAACTTGATTTCTCTTCCGCCTTTCTGTAACACTAGCGACCTCTTTAGATCGCCGCTCTGTGGATTCCATTAATGGAGTGGGGTGGGGGAGAAGGAAAGGCCGATAGCATCCTTTTTATTATGTGTGTTTTTTTTTAAATATATATATTTACAAGCATCGGAATATTTGTCTCTAAGACAGACGAACTTTGGAGATAAGAGGGGGGGGGGAGGAGAGGAGGAGTATAGTTGGAGGGGAGGGGAAATTGAATTCAAGAAGGAGGAGGCGCAGGAAGGGGAAGAGGAGGAAAACCGAAACAATGGAAAGGACGAAGGAAGAGAGAAGGAGAATATGAAGATGGACAGAATTTAAGGGAACCGATGAGGAGGGGGAAACAAGAAGAACAAGTGAAAGAAACAACAACAACAACAACAAGGAAAAGTGTGAGAGGAAAAAATATGAAGGGAGGTGAGGATAAAAAATGTGCTGAAGAATTACAAATGGCCTCTCTTTTTTCTCTCCCTATCTGTCTTTCTCTGTCTGTATGTTTGTCTCTCGGTCTGTCTGTCAGACTCTTTCTCTCTGTCTCTGTGTGTGTGTCTCTGTCTCTGTCCCTCTGTCTCTCTCTGTCTCTGTCTCTCTATCTCTGTCTGTCTGTGTGTGTGTGTCTCTCTCTCTCTTTCTCTCTCTCTCTCTCTCTCTCTCTCTCTCTCTCTCTCTCTCTCTCTCTCTCTCTCTCTCTCTCTCTCTTCTAACTTGCTGGATGCACAAACGCGTACACATCAGTACGAGGGATGAGTCTGCTTATGGACTCGACCAACCCACTGACCGACTGTCACACCGCAATGCGTCGAACTCGCTACTCTGCTGACAACGCCAGGCAGTGCACAACCTTTTCAATCAGTTTTCCCCTTTAAAGATTATGTAAATCTTTTTTTCCACCTCGGTCAGGTTAATTTCCATTCAACCCAACAAGCCTAAACCTCAACGAAAAAGAACTAAACTTAATTCAGATCCATCTAGCCAAAAGTCTGTCAATCTTCTAATCATTAGAAAATAGGTTGTTGCTTTAATTCAGTACGGGAGGAAACGGTAGACCTGCCCATCTTGTTCTTTTATTCATGGTTTTTCTTAATTGAATTTGCATTAGACATAATCAAAGGTCTATAGTTTCTTTGATACAGCTTTCTAAGATTTATTTTCTATAATTTTATTCCACTATCTGGCATTTGCTTCAGATTTAAAAAGTACTAGTATTTGGGTCATTTGTGAACCTTCCTTGCCTGGCTTTATACATGATCAAAGATCTCGCGCGTTGTTGTTGTTGTTGCTGTTTGTTGCTGTTGTTGTTATTTTCTTAGACTGATGGTCCTGTCTTTCCAAATGGGCTTCAACCTTGTGAGGGCAGCAGTTGTTTGTGCGATCCTGGAGAGGACTTCCTGTCCAAACCTATTGTCTGATACAACGGTTCCTAAATATTTGAAGCTGTGCACTGTGATGAGGAATTGGCCTTGGATTTTGATGTCCGTGTTGATGCCATTGGTGTGGTTGGTCATCAATTTGGTCTTCTCTGCACTTATTTCCATTCCATAGATTCTGGAGGTTATGTCAAGCCTCTGTACCAGCTGTTCAAGTTCTTGTTCCTCTCCAGCCAATCCACCAATGTCATCCGCAAAACGGCGGTTGGAGATTGCTCTACCCCCTATGCTGACTGTGCCTTCGTGATCTGCAAGGGAATCTAACATGCTGCACTCTAGGAAGATGTTAAAGAGTGTTGGAGAGAGTAGGCATCCCTGACGCACACCGATTGTTGATCTGAACCAGTTCCCGATGGCGCTGTTCGGGAGGACTGCACTGGTAACCTTGTCATACAGGTTTTTGATGACTTCAATAATTCTAGGGCTGATGTTGTACACTCTCATGGTTGCCCACAGAGCTGCATGCCAGACTCGGTCAAACGCTTTCTTGAAGTCTATAAAAAAAAAGATTTCTCTTATATAGCGCACTTACAAGCTCGGATAGCTTCTCAAGGCGCTGGCCCGTAATATCCAGCAATCACAAAATAGTTTGCTGAAGTCAGGATTCGAACCCACGTCGCCCAAGACGCACTCACACAAGTCGTGCGCTCTGACCACTGAACTATCCCTGCCGCCTACAAACACATGATATAGATGTTGTTGGTGTTGTAAATATTTCTCGCAGATTATTCTGAGGTTGAAAATCTGTTCGGTAAGACTGCTGCGCTCCCTTGCCATCTCCATCTTCCTTTATGCTTGTGAAACATGGACCCTTACAGCTGATCTACAACGAAGAATACAAATCATGGAGATGAGGTGCTACAGAAGACTTCTGGGCATTTACCACACCCAACACATCACCAACGACGAAGTCCGAAAGACCACCACACAAGCCATTGGACAACACGATGACCTGCTCAGCGTGGTTTTGTTGTTGTATCAATTTTTATTCATCAGATTAACATAAGTTGTACCGTGGTGAAAAAACGGAAACTCCGATGGTATGGCCACGTCACCAGATCATCAGGTCTTGCAAATACCATCCTGCAAGGCACAGTGCAAGGAAATAGAAGAAGAGGGAGACCAAAAAATATGGTGGGAGGACAACATTCGAGAATGAACTGGTTTGACACTGAGCAAAACAATCAGGGTTGCTGAGGACAGGGAAAGATGGAGTATGCTGGTTAAACGATCATCTGTGGTGCCCCTACGACCTCCGAGTTACGGCATAGGATAGGATAGAATAGGATAGGAAAATCTGTTCAGTTGTCCTTCGCCCTGCCTTGAATCCTGCTTGTTCTTCAGCTATGATTTGTTCAGCTTGTGGGTTCCAACCTGTTGAGTATTATTTTCTGGAGGACCTTACTGGGATGGCCAATGAGGCTGATGGTGCGGTAATTTTCAAACTTCTGAAGGTTACCCTTTTTGGGCAGAGTGACGACTGGGTCCATGGTATAGGCCACTCTGCCAGATCTTGTTACAGATAATGGGAAGGGCATCAATCATCGCTTCTCCTCCTTCTTGAAGCAATTCCGCTGGTATGTTGTCCACTCCTGCTGACTTTCCCTTCTTCAATGATTGCATTGCTGCCTCAACTTCTTCTAGGAGAATTGGAGGATTTCTTCCTCTTCTCTGTTCTGGGGACATGCTAGGACTGATGGGTCTCGTTTGGTGTGTGGTTGTAAAGGTCAGAGTAGTATTCTGTCTATCTATCCAAGACTTCTTGTTCTTCTGTAAGGCACACTCCACACTTGCTTTGGATCGTGGAGACCTTGGGTTATTTAACACTTGTCGGCCGCGTCACGGTCTGGTAGGCCTTCTTGCTGTTGTTTTTGTTCAGACTGTTCTCTATTTCCTGGCATTGCTCTTCTATCTAGTTATCCTTTGCTGTGCGCACGCTTTTTCAAATGTTTTTTTTTTTTTGGGTAGGCATCAGCTCCCTGGTTAAACGATCATCTGTGGTGCCCCAACGACCTTCGAGTTACGGAATTGGATATGGTAGGATAGTTATTTTCTAATATATACAGCTAGAACCTATTTTCTGACTTTCTATTTGATTGGCTTTCTTGAAAAGGAACGTAAACATCCATCTTCTTTGATTAAAGACCTCAGGGTATTTCAAGCCTACAATGTTTCTTGTAAAGTTTCACTTTTTGTGGTTTTCTGTTACTCCCTTCCTCCCCCCCCCCCCTTCCACACACTCACACACTCTCTCCCTCACTCTCTCTCTCTCGCTCTCTCTCTCTCTCTCTCTCTAATCTCCTTATGTTGTTGTTGCTGCAAACGGTTGCTTTTTTTCTTCTGAATTGTTAAGTAAAAGACTAAATGTAATACAGGTCCATAGGTCCTAATGCTATTATCCTTCTTCTTCTTCTTCTTCTTCTTCCTCCTCCTCCTCCTCCTCCTCCTCATTTTGTTTCGTTCTTTCTCCTTTGTTTTGATCTTCCTTAAAAGGTTCCGTCTCTCTCCCTTCTTCTCTTTCTTTCTTCTTCCCTTTCTTTCAAGTTAACCCTACCATGTTTTATTAAGGTTTTTGTTGTTGTTGTATCAATTTTTATCCATCAGATTAAAATAAATTGTACTGATAAAGATTATTAAGGACTAGTTGTAAGTAAGATCCATAGGACCTAATGCTATTATCCTATTAAAGGTTTCAACTTTTTCTTCTTCCTTTTGTTCTTCTTCTTTTTCTTCTTTTTCTTCTTCTTCTTCTTCTTCTTCTTCTTCTTCTTCTTCTTCTTCTTCTTCTTCTTCTTTCTTCTTCCCTTTCTCTCTTCCTTTCTTCTTCCCTTTCTCTCTTCCTTAAAACGTTCCGTCTCTCATCCTTCTTCCATTTCTTTCTTCCTCCATTTCTGTCAAGCTAGCCCTACCACATAGTGTAATCTTCAGAGGTGTCCCGTGAACTGGAAGCTTTAGCAATTTAAACTTCAACTTCCTTGACATTATTAATATGTTTTTCGTACTCTCCGTCCCCCTCCCCCTTGTGCTTCCCCACTCTCTCTCCCTCTATCTTCATAATCCTCCTTCTCTCTCCATCTCTCTCCATCACCCTTCCTCCCTCTCTCTCTTTCCCTAACCCTCTCTCTCCACCCTTTCTCCCTTACCTCTCTCTCTCACTCTCTCTCTCTCTCTCTCTCTCTCTCTCTCTCTCTCTCTCTCTCTCTCTCTCTCTGAACGTAATCCAATCAGTTTCTCATTCGCTGTCTTTATTGCGATTTCGTATAGTCCAGTAGAATCTGCTGCATATGTCAGAAGACAAAAATTTCCACTAAAATGTATCGCCTAACTATACAACTATATAAAAAACAATGTTTTCAATTATAGTAACTACGCACCCCAAAGACAAAACATTAGGGACTTGCACAGCCACAAGTATATAATATCTGAATGTAATATGAATGTGCTAATGCTGCCACTGCAATTTCTACTTTTGAAATAAATGAAGTCGTATTGCATCTTTTTGAATTATTGTTTTAGTGTTAAAACATTATTGTAGATTTCAAGATTTCATATTTGTTTAAAGTACTTTCTTCACTGTTCACTGTAGATGATTTTAATTGTATTGTGTCGTCAATTTATTTTTATTTTTTAATACCAGGTTTTGATTGCCTGCCAGACATATAATAAGACTCTTAAATGAGTCAAAAAGCTGGTATCATATTTCAATAAAATGAAAAGGACACGCGCTTGAAAAATAGTACCACTTACAACATAATGTCAAGAGTTAAATATGCGCTCCATTGTCATCTCCATCCTCCAATATGCTTGCGAAACATGGACCCTCGACTCGCAGCAGATCTCCAACGAAGAATACAAAGCATGGAGATGAGGTGCTACAGAAGACTTCTGGGCATTTCCTATACCCAACACATCACCAACGACGAAGTCCGACAGACCATCACACAAGACATTGGACAACACGATGACCTGCTCACAGTGGTGAAGAAACGGAAACTCCGATGGTATGGCCACGTCACCAGATCATCAGGCCTTGCAAAGACTATTCTGCAAGGCACAGTGCAAGGAGGTAGAGGAAAAGGGAGCCCGAAAAAGAGGTGGGAGGACAACATTCGAGAATGGACTGGTTTGACACTGAGCGAAACAATCAGGGTTGCTGAGGACAGGGAAAGATGGAGTACGCTGGTTAAACAATCATCTGTGGTGCCCCTACGACCTCCGAATTACGGGATAGGATAGGATAGGATAGGATAGGATAGAATAGGAATAAAGAACCAGGTGACAACAATCAAAACTAACTAACATCAAACAGAGTGCTAACTAATAACACAATATCTTGCTGACAACAAATACTTATTAGTACTAGCAATAGATTTTTTTTAAAAGCATCAGTACAAATGAGTATCCCTAGATACTACAGAGGTTCGTGACGCTTACAAATTCACACAGTACAATTTAATAAAACCATGACAAGTGGCTTGTGCTTGAAATATAATACCACTCTCAAGTTAAAATTCAGAGTTAAATAAATAAATAAATTTTAAAAAAAAACAGCTGACAACAATCAAAACTACCCAACATCAAAGATCCAAGCACACCCCTTGGCTGACAAGAAATACTAGTACTAGGAATAGAATAATAGACTATCACTGTATCGTATCAGTATTGAGTAGGTCTACTAATACTACTCTACTTTAGTACTTACACTAACAACACAATGACAACGTCATGCTGGCAAATACTAATACTAGGAAAAGAATAATAGACTATCACTGTATTAGTATTGAATAGGCCTACTAGAACTACTCTACTTTAGTACTTGCACTATTACAGTATTGAAGAAACAAATAATATTAAATTAATTGAAATAAATAATAATAGTACTTTACCTTAGCTTAAGACTACTAATATTATTATAATTAACTTAGTATTATGATTATATAAATGTGCACGTTCAACTTTGGGCTATATATTTTACATTATATGTTGCAGTACAAATTTAGCGGTTTACTCCGTGAACTACTTTTTATCACATGAGAAATAAAAAGAAAAACAAAAAAACAATAGCGGTATTTGTTCTACTCAATGAACTACTCTTCTTCATGTAGGCATAATCAAAAAATGTCGCATCAACTAGCGCAGAGCAGTATGGAATGAAGAGCACGGAAAGGGAGGTAACAACTCTGTACAGTTTAGGTCTGAAACCGTTCCATTTACGGTATCCCTCAGATGTGATGTGGGGGCCAAAAAATATCGCGTCCGGGCTCCCAACGGCATTGGAGCATATTGGTTGATCAAAGCAGCGCGAGTTTTTCGGATGTTCGCCACCTGTTTTTACCGCACTGCACTCGGCCCTCCGCTACCTCTGAGGATGTTGGATAATTTGTACGTAATTATGCGTCCTATTGATCGATGAGGTATTATTTCATTGCTCGTTAATTCTGCGATTGCGGTTGCTAGAGCAAGGACCAAAAGTATCCCTTCCCTCCTGCTTATCCAAGGCGGGGGCTGAGGTGAGTCTGGCCAATCAACGCAACACAATTTAGACGACGTTTGCGGGTCCATCAAGATTTATTTCAATGCTGGTTGATTGTGGAATCCGTATTAATAAATACGGAGTGAGACCAGCCCAAAAGTATTCCTTTTTGCTCTTCTAGAGGTACGGTTGCAGTGTCAGCACGAAGAGAGCATTGACTAAGTTCTCGACGGTTAATTGATGGCTAAGTCAATGTTGTTGCTTTTGGGATTGTTGTTGGTAACGTATCCCTTTCTTTTTCTTCCAAGGAGGGGTTGCGGATATTGAAAAGAACTTTCAACTTCAGTTAATCTGATGATTAGAAATTGATGCATTGAAAACAAAGATGCGACGAAGTTCTCTGGTTCATAATGAACGGTTTATTTCAATGCGCATTAAAATCTGATATTGTTGCTGCAAATGACAGGCATATATATATTATATATAGATATAGATAGATAGATAGATATAGATATTAGATATTAGATATAGATATATAAAAGTGCTGGTTCTTTTTGAAGTATTCTTGGTGCAGACGAAATGAGAGCGGACGCCAAAAGTATTCTTCTCCTGCCCTTCTAGAGGGGAATCCATGAAAAGAAATTTAGACCATTTAAGTTCCTTTTCATCTCATTGCTCTTCTTATTTCTGGGATTGTTATCAATAACAATAGGTAAGAGCGATTGCCAGAGAATATTCCATCGTCACTCTTCTTCTGAAAGGTCCACAAAACAGAGGACCTAATTTTCGTATTCATCTTTTTGCGCCCCCCCCCCCCCCCCCCCAGATATCGCTGATCCTGGGATTGATGTTGCTACATACCAAAGCAAGAGCCAAGAATAGCCTACGCTTCCCTCCTTGCTTTCCTAAAAAGTGCAGGCAGAGAAATTAAACGAAGTTATATGGTCCGTGATCAAAAAGCTACGAAGTACCCGCTATCTGAACGAAGCTTTAGGTGATTGGATAATGTCACTATTGGAGCCCATGCAAGATAAGGAAAAGTTGGTGAAGTTCTATGGTGCATAATGAAAGAGTTTCGGACAACATCCACGAAGGCCTACTCATGATCATCATAACTGTTTGGTTTTTTCCCTCATTGGTGATCGAAATGCTGGTGCATTGACCTTTTCAAACTCTTGGGCAATTGCGAAATATAATAAACTCGGCTTAAATGGATGACCTTAAATCTCAGTGCTGGTTCACGCTTGTCGCCAAGCTTGAAGGGATAGTGTGCAACGCGCTGTTAATGTTGCAACGCAGGCAAGTTTAAGCCGACAGTTTGCTTTAAATACATCGTGCAATATTTCTAAGAAGGGGGACTACATGTACGATCTCAATATAGTCAAATGTTTTGATGACAAAGAGAAGGTCGAGACCGAACAATGTCAAGGAGGAAAACAATGAAAAGAAGAGCGCCGAAGATAAAATGTACTTCCTAATCTACTTTATCTTAGTCCTCCATAACATAACCCGTTTTCCATCAACTTCAGTCATTGCTCACTGACCGTTGCATAGAAAAGGTGAGCTAGGAGTACATTGTAGTCCTGTGTATGAAGGAGGTGATTGATAAGCTGCTCATTAGATCACAGTACGCCTAATGATGGTCATTAGCACGGTCCGAAAAGGTACGGCACACTGGCATTGTTTCTATTCATCCTTTACTAAGCTTATACCTCTGTCCCCTTCTTTAACTTCTTCTTCTCCTTCTCTTCTTCCTTTTCTCCCGTCTTCTTTTTTCTTTCTTTCTTTCTCTTCTTCTTGTAACAAGGGTTCCTACTCTGTAGCTACCAGGCAAGCTTTTGATCCTATGCATCTGTAGAATGTTAGCCAGTTTTACTTTCACTTTTTATTGAATGAGTAATATTGTGTTTGTGTGTGTGAGTGTTTGTGTGTGTGTGAGAGAAAGAGTGCGTGTGTGTGTATGTTTGTGTGTGTGTACGCGCGCGCGACTTATGCGCAGAAAGGCGTTTGTTGTATAGGCTGTATGCACTTTTAAAGTAATTCTTTGCTAGCAACTTGTAAATTTAATGTTTACTTGTTTACTTGAGTTATTATCTCTGCACCTGTTTAAATTCCTTGATGAGGTAACACAGATATGTTGATTGAATTGATCTTCTTCTCTATTTTCCTCTTTTCTTCTTCTTCCTTCGTCTTCTTCTTATTATTATTTTTATTATTTATCTACTTTCTCCTCCTCCTCCTCCTCTTCTTCATCTTCCTCCTCTTCCATATACTCCTCTTCTTTCTCCTCCTCCTCCTCCTCCTCTTCTTCATTTTTTGTTTTTCTTTTTTCTACGTCTCCTCTTCTTCTCTTCCTTCTTCTTCTTCTTCCCATCCTTCTTCTCGATCTCTTCCTCTTCTCCGGTCTCTTCCTCTTCTTTCTACTCCTTCTCATCTTTCTCTTCTTCATTCTTCGTTTTTATCTTTCTACTTCTCCTCTTCTTCTCCTTTTCCTTCTTTTGCTTCTCCTTTTTCTCCTCTTTCTTCTTCTCCTCCTTATTCTTGATCTTTTCCGCTTCTCCCTCTGTCTCATTGTTCAAACAAAATAAATGAACGTGCTTTGGGATCAAGGGACTGAAAGGCTGACAGCTGTTTCGATTTTCGAGATCTGCGAAACAAAGTAAGAATTGGTTTTCCCATTCTTTCCTGTCTTGCTCCAAATAGAAGAAATCATTAATTTCCACAAAAGTGTGAACATCAGATTTTGGTGATTGTGACAGTTGTCGTGATGTGATGACAATGGTTAGTATAATGCTGAGGATGTTGTTGTTGTTGTTGTTGTTGAGGGTAATGTTGTTGCTGTTTTTGTTGTTGTTATTGATGATGATGATGATGATGATGATGATGATGATGATGATGATGATGATCCTATCCTATCCTATTCTATCCCGTAACTCGAAAGTCGTTGGGGCACCACAGATAATCGTTT